>JAQQZZ010160032.1:0-12090 GCA_030265115.1 Mopalia vespertina | reverse complement strand
TTACAAAAATACTGTTTGTTTGTTTGATTGGGAGTTAACGCCGTACTTAAGGTTATTTCACTCACATGACGGCGTGCAAACCCAATGAGCGAAAGAAACCACCCTCGACGCCACTAGCAACAAACAAAGTCAAGACAGGACAATTACAGGACGTAGTTCAAAGACATCACGCACAGATCAGCTTCATGTTCCCCCTTAGCTTTGAGAGCATCATGGCAACAGTAATCTCCCTCCCAACCAGACACCGGTACATTGAAATGGGATTAGTAGGCGAACACGCGAATCTCTAAGTCACAGCCGTGGTTATTTGAACAGCAATGACAACCATAAAATATTTCGACTACGTGATAGCTGTTTTTAGAAATTATTGTTCTTCTTCTAGTGGGAGACAGTTTGACGGCGCTCAAAACAGACCGCCCTTAGCCAGGAGGCAGATATATAGAATGCAAAAAAAAACCCAGACAAAAATAGATATACAATTCGCAATATGTTTGCAACAGTAAATAGCCAATCCAACTATAGTCTATATCAATAGCAGTGAAAGATCATGACGCTAAAAGTTAAGACCTTGCTGTGGGATTGTGTAACAGAAAACATAAATATATTATAGCATTAAGAGAAAGAAAAAGAAAAGAAAAAGAAAAGATGAAGAAAAGATGAAGACGTACGATTCAAATATGGTCGCCACTTCTTCCGAAAGCTGTGATTGTCTCGTGCGGGTATTTGCTCACGAGAAACAATTTTTTTCGGATTTGAAGTTGTTTTTACAACCTTGTAAAATTTCCAAATGGAAATATTCTGTGATTTATCTGGAATTTATTTCAATTCACCCAAAGCAAAACAGACAAGGTTAAAATGCACAAAGCATTTGGCGGGAATAAAGCCCTAAGACATGTTTTCACCCAACAAAATCACGCGAGCTCTTAAAAAAAACATTCACGAATTGCAATTAAATCACTAACACGATAAACTGGAGGATGGTTTCTTCTTCGGTAGCTGTGGTCGTCTTGTAAAGATATCGGTTGGCCATCAAAACATTCTTCGTGGGACACACCTGATTGGTACTCTGTTCTGACACAAGGCTACAAGGTTTAAAACTGACATATTCTGTGGCTATTACATTAATATATTATAGAATTTAAAACTAGAGGACTACGACGAATTTTAGCTTTGTTCTCTAGAAATGTCGATGTTTATGTAAATCGTAATGATGCAGCATGAGGGAGTAAGTTAAAGTTGGCGCTATTAAAGTTGGCTTCTCGATTAACAAAATCCTGGATTACAACTTTGGAAAGTTGATGGTAACGTGACTTTTCTGGAAGGCCTAAGGTTTACATCGACATCAATATTTTTAGAGACAAAGAAGCAGAAAGTTCGTTTCCGTCAAAAGATATTATTTGTAACCCTGGGAATTAACACAAGGCTGTGATGCCATGGTTAATCCAAACCTTGCAGTATGGCCAATGAAACATGACCTGTTCATTCAGTAAATCAATATTTTGGCAAAAGTCAGAAATAGCTTTGGAAACGGCCCCTGGGACGTCAACTGCACTTAGACAAAGACAATCTGATTTGTCCTTTCCATCAAAGATGACCCAGAAATTATCCGACCTACATTATGGTGTGACCTAGATAATGATGGTCCAGAATGATAATTATGAACAAAATTATGCTACTTCAACATCGACAAGCTCCTAGGGTTTTCCATGGACAGAGATAAGTTAGCTCTGATATGGGAGACCAATTATACGACTCTCTTTATCGGGATTATATAGATACACTTTATGGGCTGAACAGACTATTAAGATTCCAAGGGGTGGGCTCACATAAGTAACATGTGCAGCTTCTGGCTCAACTAGCGGAAATATGGCATCGTTGAATTATCGTTTATTTGTGTGGAATTTTTACGTGCATGCCAATCTTGTTTCGCTAATGTGACGGCACTTCGGACCGATGGGTTAGGGAAACCGCTATTGACATCAATGGCAACAACGACAACAATGGCAGGACAATCCGAAGACGCAAAACAAGGATGTCACATCAAGTCGGCTCCTTGCTGGTTCTACGTTAGGAAAGCACCGGCTAGGGTAACATGAAAGCGCCCTCCAGCCTATCACACGGTGTTAGATGTGTTAGTTTGTTTGTTGACTTGAGGTTTACGCCGTACTTAAGGTTATCTGACTCACATTCAGGTACATCGAAATAGGATTGATTGATTGATTAGTGTTTTACGCCGTGCTTAAGGGTATTTCACTTATATGACGGCTGTGTATTCCAACAATAGTTGACACAAGCACAACCAAAACTTGAAGCGTTTTCATACTGTTGGAAAGTTGAGTTTCCTCCAGTGCTAAATAAAGACAGCATTGCTACTGTAAAAACAAACTGCCGTTAGTAGGCAGACACACTTACCACTTAGCCATGGCCGCGGGCCCACAGTGGTAAAATAGACTGACCAATATATTTTCTTATATGTTCGCAAGGAGACATTTCTATTTCAAATAAAGAGTCAATACAAGATTGTTTTTTTAAAAGCTTAATAAAAAGTTCTTTTATTATGAAAATGAATCCTTTCCTGAAAGCAGACTTGTTGTTACCGATGGTTTACAACTTACAGACAGAGAGGAAATTTAATTAAATTCAAATCCAGAAAGTTACTCGTGTTTTCAGATTGATCGACACGGGTCGGTTATCCAGAGTGACACAATTTAATAAAAAATATCAAGATAGTAAAACAAGTGTGCGTGTATATAAGATTCAAATGTCTATAGAGAAAGACGAACGATATCAAGTAAAAGCTACACTTTAATATACTCTATAAAATTTAGAAATTGGAATTTGCCTCGTAAGAAATTTAAAAAAGGTATATTGGCAATTTTAAAATACACATTAGAAGATGACAAATTGTTTTTTAACTCAGCTTTGGGTTAACATTACGGAACCGTTCCATAAAATTATTTTCAGACCAAAGAAAACAAAAAAACTTAAATTCAAACCTGGTCAAAGTATTTAGTTGACCTAGATAATTGGTTTGTGCTTAAAAACTTGTAATCTCTCACCGCGCTCTGTCGTGATAAATGTATGAATATGTACCAACACTGTGCATTTAAATAAACATGTATGTTTCTTATTGCCAGCCAGATAACATTAGGGTAAAATAATACCTTATGACACTGAAGTCCCCATAAAACATGGTATAATGTATCTCACCACAAATAGATTTAACAAGGCGAAGTTCAAATTGTCTGTGATTTGCTGAAACGTTTGCCCAACTCTAAAAACAGAATCTCGTTTGCCAGAAATAAACAAGTTGTTACAATGTCATACAAGCATATATTCGTACTCTATTTTTCGTACTAAGATTAATCACACTGGCACAGACATGCCGATTAATAAAACCCGGTGGATTATCCTGTTCTAGATAATCTCACATTCTGTATTATATGTTTGTTATTGTGGTTAATATAATTATCGATATGCGTCAACAGCTGCACCCATTATCTACCTCACGAACAGAGCTGTAAACGAACGGAAATCACGCTACGCATAATGCTTCTGCAGATACGAGATCGTCAAATGCAGAAAATTGTAATTTCGAAAAAACAAACTCCACATTTTACATAGGTCCGATATATGCAAGTTTATTATTGTAACAATTAGGTCCAGGGCTGGCTGACTAAAGCCCAGTTAGCTCATCAGAAACAAAGTGTTCTATCCCGCAACGTTTTGCTGGCTGAACGCCATTGCGTCGATTGGATTCACTATTCCTTGCTCTCGGATCAACTAGGGAATACGCGGGAAGCCATCGGGTAGAAGTTAAAAGGGGTGGGTATTCCATAATCGAATTTAATATAAAGTTAACACGGCTTTGATGTAATAAGGAAAGCTCTCCATAAATTTGATTTGATCATTAATTGATTATCTATGCATTACATCATGTTACCATCTGTCGCATTGATCAATATAGTATTGAGCCGAAGACTCCTCTTTGGGGATAGGATAAATTGAAACTTGTTCAAACGATTGCAACTGGGTTGTTGCATTATTCAAGTTTCAAAAATTTTTTGATTCAAACTTTCCTCTTGCTGGCTTCAAGTGTCGATAAGTATACATTACTTTGTTTTCATGTTGTTTGACAAAGCTGATGTTCCATTGGGGATATGTTAGGATTTCTCAGTTAGCAGAGTGCCTTTGACTCGTTAAGGGTTTTGAGGGTATCAACTGAAATACCCTGTCTAAATATAAGTTATTGTTATCTACATACATATTATTATCTACATGTAACAAATTTTTTTAGAGGCATATACAAGTCGGAAGTACATATAAGATGGAAAACATTGGTATGGATAACAACTTTTTAGTTTAATGGACACTACGTTTCTATCTCACTTCAGAGATCGTTATCAAGTATCATACTTGATAACGATCTCTGGAATGAGATAGAAACGTAGTGTCCATTAAACTAAGAAGTTGTAATCCATACCATTGTTTTCCATCTTACATGTAACAAGCTGGGTGTTTTAAGAGTATGCAACATAAGTACGAACAAGTGTCGTGAAATAATTTTAATTAGACAAAACCTCAAAATAATCTTCGCTTTGGTAAATCGTTTGGTTGATGTTTACGTCGTATTTCTTTTATGGGTCTAGAAACTGCTCTATGTGGAATAACCCATGACCAGATTCAAGACCAGCACGAGACGACAAACATTGCTTAGAGCAGTTAGTTCTAAACACAGTATTAAAGCATACACAACTGAAAGATGTATCGCTGATATTGTTATTAGTCAAACTGGCTCTAAATTTGCTAACATAACACAACTACATGAAACTGTAACTGAATAAGTAACTTTCGGCGTTAAAAGAGATTCTGTACCTATTGATTGCGTTACACCAAGACGGCGGACGGACGAGTGGGCTGGTTGACAGGCACACATACAGACATACCGGGGTTTAAACTGTTAGTCTCCTTCCACTCCATGCACAGGCATTGTCGAATTATACAGAGAAAGACGATGCAGTATATCTGCATGGTGTTTTCCCTTCATCCCAGTGAGTGGTGGGTAAGCAGGCAGCGCTCCTTCAAAATAATAATTTTAGGTCGAAACTCAGTGGTCTTTTCCTTTACAGGCTCACCAAAATCACCAATACAATAATATCACCGCTTTGTGATAACGGACAGTCGTGTTCAGGCTGCTAAAGGCCTACCGACATAAGTTAATGGGACGTCTGATAATATGTGCATCTGTGGCGGGTTTGGTTAAGAATGGAAAGGATATCAAAATTAACATGTGGAGTTCTCAATATCTAAATTGCATCATACGGCCTTCAAGTTACTCCTGAATTTCCACACTGGGCCTGGGAACTGTCCAAACAAATTTAGATAGAAATCGAGCAGTCTGCTTCAGTAGACATTCAGCGTGGTGAAAGGCGGCAATTTAGCGCTATGAAAAGTCAATAGATAGTTCCTGTGTACATGACGCCCTAGGTAATATTCCCATGGTAACAGAATATGGTTATGTCAAATTGGTGTCTGGCTGAAGTGAATACTTTGTTGTAACCGCTTCCCCCCCGGGCACTTGTTACTTCCTCAATGGCAATATCATCAACTTCAAAAGATGGCTTGATAAATGGTCAGAGAGCTTCGGGCTCCAGCGATAAATGACCTTGACCGTTGTCAAAGCGTAATAGGCGGAAACAACCTTCGCTGATATGGAATAAGGACATTATATGTAGCATGACGTCATCAACTACACTGTAAAATATTTAAAAGGGAACAACAAATTATGAACAAATTATCAACGACTTTTCAACAAAATATTTAAATGAAAATAAGATTTTAGCAACGATTATACTTAAATCAATTAGAGCTTATTAGAATGCATTTTGTGACCAAATACATCTAGCTTTTCTACGCAAACTGCCACTTTGGGATTGACCAGCGCCATCACGTTCTTTCCAGGAATTCATGTGGAAGAACTCTATCTTTGCCACAACTAGGCATTTTGGATAATCCAGATGCTTAAAAATGTGTAAATGTGTAATGAGGTTAGATATGAAATGGAACAAATTGCTGATCTAATGTTTAATTAAGTTTGGATGATTTTTAAAATGTTTTTTAGAAAATGAATATGAGCTGTATTTTCGTTACTTAGAAATAACACTTTCTAAGTTTAAAACAATTTCCGCTATCTACACTCTAGAGGACTAATTATTTATTTAATGTAGACGGGTGGCTGAGTGGTCTAAGTGGCCGGTATTCACTGCTGGCGATAGGTGCCTAACTCTGGAAGCCGTGTGTTCGATTCCCGAACGGGTCTCAATCTGCTAGCCTTTCTGAACTAAAATACTGTTAATATTCAATTTCTAAAACACACAAAACTCATTCATTACTTTCAGCTTTGGGAGCTGTGTCGTCGCTTTCCTATCAGAGGGGTAGTGAATGTCCGCTACCTAGACTCCAGCTGACTAACCTTCTATTAGATGTAGACAGCTGAGCGGTCTAGGCGGCCGGTATCCACTGCTGGCGATTTGGTGCATAACTTTGAGGACCTGCAAACTTTTCTGAACTAGAATCCGTTCAAACTAAGAAACTGTTATTCCAAAATAATGCAAATACTGTTTAATAAAGTTTGTCAATAACGTTAAAAACAATTGCATGGAGCAGCCGCTGTACTACACCATTGCCTAGGCCCGGTGTATTTATACAGATTTAATTTGCCGTGTATACGACGATTGTACAATTTAATAATTGGCCGCACACCACTCACTACAACACACAATCTCCTGCACAGGGGGTACGTTTCCTTTCGTTTCCGGGCTCTCAGCACACCCCTCTGCGTTAGGCTAGCCGTCAGAAATCCTGACGAAATCATTTTAAACCCGTTTTAAGCCATTTTGGAGCTATTAAACGGATAATCACATCTAAATATTATCAGTTATAGTTTCATGACAATATGTTATGTTTTTAGCAGAAGAATCAAAAGGATTATGTTTGTGACATTTTACATAGCTATTCTCTGCACAACGTCAAATGTCATCACACTCTCAAATTTCACTTTGCGTTAGTGGCGTCAAACAGAGTATTTCGCTACATAAAACGTCATAAACAGCCAGTACCTTTGACGTCATTATTTACGTTATATAATCAAGGTTTCATGTGAAACAAAAAAGTAGTGCCGATCCCTACACAGAGGCCAATGCCAAGTGAGCCTATGGTAGAGATTGAACAAAACATGGTCCTGGTTTAAACGTCCAAGCAAAACCATACCGTATGTCATATAGGTAAGACGGCGACGATTGTAAGATAATGCTTAACATGGGTATATCATATAGCCACATTTGACAATTTGGGTGACTTCATACCGGTACGGTCGACTATCAGAATTAAACCGATATCGTCCCTCAATATAAAGCATTATTCCGATATGGCAAATTTGCTCTTATTTTAGTTATATTTATTTTTCTCCACAATCAGAAGTTCTATAAGCTTTTTTAAAATCCATTA
Source organism: Mopalia vespertina (assembly GCA_030265115.1). Lineage (NCBI taxonomy): Eukaryota > Metazoa > Mollusca > Polyplacophora > Chitonida > Mopaliidae > Mopalia > Mopalia vespertina. The sequence goes on along the minus strand of JAQQZZ010160032.1, from coordinate 4,584 downwards.
CAAATCTAGTGACTATGTGAAAGTTGATAAGTAACTAAACTTAAATCCCTTAACAAGTCAGCTGAATAGATAGCATCAAAATCTTTATCACGGTATTTATATATTCCTGCACCGCCCTTAGTGGCTTGGAAGGGATATACGATTCATCTGGTCTCCTACACGTTAACTAACAGATCAATATATTTTGTTTTAATGGTATATAGTCTCAATTTATGTATACAATCACGGAATTTGTTATAACCCATATTTTCAATTTAAAGTGACTGGGTCTGTTGAACAGGTAAATGTTGTACATCATATTTAACTTAATAACAAAGATACCTTTCAACCGCAGACTTTTAGTTGCTGAAGCCTTGTATTCTTGACGGTCCTATTACGGAAGTGAGAGCCAAGGGGAAACAACCTAGAGTCCGATTTTGAGAGAGTTGTGTCCTCTGAATAAGCTAGTTTGCAAGCAGTACCAATAATACTATCAGGAAGAACAAAACATGGAGGATTTAGACAATTATAATGTAAAGTAACTAAAAGTCTTGGGTTCAGTCATATGCGTCTTATGGATTATTTCTTTCAAGCTACTTAACAATTGACGCAGTTACAAGAAACAAAATATTAGACCGAATAATCACATGACACGGTGAGTGCATGTTTGTTTGTTTTGTTTTTATGATCGGGGTTTAACGCCGTACTTAAGGTTATTTCACTCACATGACGGCGTGCCAGCCCAATGGGTGAAGGAAAACACATTGGACACCACTGGCAACAAACAAATACATCACGGGACAAATACAGGACAATACAAAGACATCAAAAGACATATCGGCTTACTGTTCCTCTTAGCTCTGAAAGCACCAAGGCAACAGGGAGCTCCCTCCAACCACCCGCAACCTCTCTCTATTACATGTATAATCTCCACACAGTGTTAGTTATTTTTGGTGAAACTTACACTCGCGTCAACCAGACTCATATCGCATCAACTTCGACAACGGCACGATAGTCTGGTGGCACTGCAGCTTATACGTTTTAGAAACAAATGGTTGGCGTATATCGGATATCGTACACATGGTTTGCTGAATGGATTTTTTGACAAATATTTTAAACACTATATTGAACCCAAAACTTTATTTTTTATTACAAATAATACATTTTTGGCTTATTTGTTGAAGTTAAAAATGTGTCAGTCTGTGCTTAAAACAGTTTATAAATCTATCTACTTCGAACCGCCAGATATTTGTTTCCGATAAGTCATTTGATTAAAGCAACTTCAGCAAATAAACCAAAAATGTATTGTTTGCATTTAAATATATAGGCTTTGGGTTCCAATAAATGTTTAAAATATTTTTAAAAAATTACCTATATTTTTGGTAATTTAACTTATAATATATCACTTAGCATTACATAAAGAAAAAACAATGTCTGAAAAGCTTTTCTTCGTTTAAGACATATTTAGGTATCTTTATGAATATGAACTCCAGGCAACATGAATCTGTCCCCAGCTGCCACCTCTTGCTTGTTGATAGACACTGTGATATCACTACCAAACCAAATCACGTTTACTTTTCAGGCAGTGGGCGACATGTGAGATTTTATTCCCTCATAGCCACCTTCTAACTGAGCTGCAACGAATCGGTGCGTTTATTTTTTTCTCCTTAATCTCACTTTCAAAGTAAACATGCTGAAACTTTTGTTGGGTTTGCCTGGGAAGAAAACGCCATGTTGTTGATTAATTGATTTCTTAGAGCTATGTGTAACGGTAACTGGCCATCAATGGGGGCAGTGTCCCATTCTGTTGGAAAATACATTGGCTGATTATTAAATTGACTGGTGTTTTACGCCAGGCTCAAGGGTATTTCACTTATACACACGGCGGGGATGTCCAACTGGAATGGACACAAGCACTGCCATAAAATGTGTAGTGTGTTGCTAATCTTCTCCCAGTAATGACTAAAGACAACGTTGTTACGCCCCAAACAAGCTTCTCTAAGCTAGAGGGCTGAAGAATACATATTCATCCAGTGTTGAAGCATGATGATTACATTCCTGTAAACACTTTCGTTAATCAAAATGAACAGAATTATTCATTGTTTAATTTTCGAAAACAACATCGAACTGGTCATGTTTTCCATGTCGCCGGTTAAATTTAAATGATTCCAGTATTCGCTTTATTTCTAACATTTTGGCGAAATTGAAATTAGAGATTTAATTGGATTCAATTTGAACGTACTTATACCGAGTATAAAGTTTGTCTTGAGATTTCCAAAGGCCTTATGCCAGGGTGTAGGGGAAATAACTCCACACGACATTCTTTGATTTTGAAAGTAGGTGTAAACACAACGGCAGGGTTGCGGGATTAAAGTTGTAAACGTAGTCACTCGGCACACATTACTTCGGACGTCAAACAGTCGTCGCCATTGTGATAAACATTTTTAAAAAATCTGTGTGTGTTGTCGGAGTTTTCACATTTTTCATCTGTTTTGGGGTTCAGAACACAAGGAACTCCTCAAATGAATTTGTGTATTTGAAAGTCAAATGCAATTTGGCAGGGTCTAAGTGTGAGGAATGGTGAACACACGCTAGTTAATAGAGAACAAAATCTACCAATTCATACAGGTATACTTATTAATACCGAGCATAGTGACGATACATGTATTTGGCAGGGTCTTAGTGTGAGGAATAGTGCACACACGCTAGTTTATAGCCAACAAAATCTACCTATTCATACAGGTATACTTTAAAACTACAAGGCGTAGTGATGATATAACAGCAAACAATATCTCGGGAGGTTGTTCAAAGAATTTGTTAATATGTTACTATTTTATAATATTCGCCGACAAAAAATTAGCTGATATTTGTTTTGGTAGATTTCGCTTATTCAATATATGACTAAATAATACGTTTCGCAGTTACCCGTTTTAGACATTTCTGACTCGAAACTGCGGTATTAAATGGTTCATGTTTGATTGGGTTTTAACGTCGTATTCATGGGTATTTCACTTACAAGATGACGGACTTCTACATTCTACACGGTGCCGTGTTTAATTACGGCGGAAAACCGGGAGGAAACTTCGTAAAAACCACCCCAGCGATAACAGAAGCCACATCGTGTGACTCACATATACCTGATGGTCGACCGGCGGAAACAGTTAACGGTAAATCGAAGTAGAATTAGTAAGCCGGCCGTATTAAACCGAGATGCAATATCACTTGATTTTTTTTAGGAGGGTTTGACGCAGCATTTCAGGTTATTTCACTCATACAGCAGCGTGTCCGTCCTATGGGTGATGATTCACAGCAGCGGTTCAGGCTACTGGTCATATTTACATCATTCCAGTATCCTATGTTGGCAAAATTAAATTTACTACTTTGACGGATTTGCTATGTTAACATTTAAAAACAGTATAAACTCATACTATAATTCATCATTGAGCTTTTTGTTGCAAAAGACAACTTTTGGATAAGCCACATTTACTCATCCAACTGGTTAAAATATGTGTAAATATGTAATGTGACTCAGCAAAATAACTGAACGGAATTTTAATTTAAAAATAATAAAATTTCTGAGTAACTTTAAAACGAACTGCAGCTGAACGCGATCATTACATAATTCAGGTGTATTTATCATAATCACGATAATCTTACTACAAAACACTGTCCTTGTTCATGACTAAACTATCTATACCATAGACCAATGCTGTAAGTGGCCGACCATTTTAATCTGATGGTATAAAATTTGTCTTTTTTATATATAAATATAAACTTACTACCAGGCGTAAGGGAAACAACTCTAAGAGGTAAACTTCGATTTTGATAGCAGGTTTATGCACAACGGCAGAGTTGTGAAATTTAAGCGCTAAACATGGAGGAATACAACGCATACAATCAGACATAGCTTACATCAATTTGGTTAAAGTGCATTTCATTGTATTCGACTCCACAGATTAGATCGTTTGAAAAGGGAAAGCAGACTGTATTACCTGATGGGTAAATGTAATTATAAACGCGGAACAGACGTGAAGGAGTGGGTGGCTAGAATACAGTCGAACCCTAAGGAATTCCCCATATATCACGGCTGTGTTCCCCAACAGTAATTAGCCATCATGTTTAAAGCGTCTTGGCCAATTGGAAAATTAATGTTCCTCTTGTGCTAGGTAAAGGACAGAGAGGAAAAAATACTGATTGGCGCTTAACGCCGTGTTCAAGTGCATTACACTTTCATACATGATCTTATCAAGACTTTTGCTACATGTATGTTGGCAAACTAATGTTACTCTAATGGAGAGTAAAGACAGTGCAACTACGCTGGGTTTGTTCCGGAATTAGCCAGACCGTTTTTCGGAGTTACCAAAAATTGGCCGCAAGATTCCAAGTACAGCATAATTATTGATAAGTAAAATGGCTTGAAAATCCGATCATCAACATCTTTCCTACCCATCGTGTTTTACCGCTTTCAAGAGAGTAATAATCAGAGCAACAACATCTTTCCTATCCATCGTGTTTTACCGCTTTCAAGAATAATCAGAGCAACAACATCTTTCCTACCCATCGTGTTTTACCGCTTTCAAGAGAGTAATAATCAGAGCAACAACA
>JAQQZZ010160021.1:0-12091 GCA_030265115.1 Mopalia vespertina | reverse complement strand
AATACAGGACGCAATACAGACACCACAAACAGATCAGCTTCCTGTTCCCCTTTAGCTCTGAGAGCACCAGGGCAACAGGAAGCTCCCTCCAACCACCCGCTGGACGGTATAGGGAATATTGCAAATAAACAGTAAATGTTAATTTGACTATATGAATTTCATTTTCCCATAGCTGAAAATATTATTTTTTGCAAAATTTACAATTTTAAAGACATATTTTCCTGCAAACCAACAACCAGCAATATTAAAGTATAGAAAGACTGCCCTGCCATGCCATAAAGTGGCAACATCATTTTGCAAAGAGATGTCACTCTGTTGTTGTCATAACTCAAAACCTCTGTATTGTCAATTCTCGAGCTCTAACACATGTAGATGACATTATAAAATCTCTCTTTTTTGGCAGTGTAAGACCAAACAACTTTAGTTGAAGTTCAGCCTGTTTTTAATCCTATAGCTCTAGGTTCAGGTTATAAACTCTCTCTTTTTTCGCTGTTAAGTTAAAGACCCTTAGGATTCAGGTCTGCAATATTTTGGAACTTGTTTCTGGGAGAAAAAATGAGGAAACAATTAGACAATGTGAATGTATACCTACTATGTGTACAAGAGTGGGGGAGCCAACATAGAGTACATTGACCTCTCCACAAAGGTATGTTAAAGTTAACAGAGAGAATATAACCAATATAATGTTACAGCTGGGCTAAATAAAACAATACGTCAATATTGTTACATCACTTATTGATCTGTCAAGTGCTAGTAAGTTAGCAACAGAATGTTCAATTATTGATAACTATTAATCACCTTCAATTTTGTTTATTAATTCCTACAGTTTTGCTTTTTTTAAAACAAGTATTGTAGCACCTAAACAAACAAATATCTGTATTCTAAGAAATACAGACTCTTCCTGAAATATGGGTGATCTGTCTCCCAGCGAAGTTTTAAGTCCTTTAAATAACCTTCAAAGTAGTAATTTCATGGATGAAATTTTAACTGATTTAGGTGTAGGGTAATAAAGTTTAGACCAAGGTACAATGACATGTGTGGACAACTGGACATGGACATTTTTTTCAAATATTTTCCATTTAATATGGCTGATTTAACAAATATTGACCCCTTAAAAACATGTAGAATCAGTAACTACATTTTCCTGTTTTCGGGTCTCTCACACAAAAAAAAAAATACTGTGCAATAAATCATACATGTAGTAACATTGAACAGGACACAAATTAACACACTGAACATGTTCAGTGAGAAGATGTACCAGTTCGAAGTTTAAAACAGGTCTTGATTGATTGGTGTTTAATGCCGTGTTTAGGGCTACTTCACTTGTATGATGGCAGTGTATTCCAACCATAATTGACATTAGCACAACCAAGATGTGAAGCATTTCCATAATGTTGGAAAGTTAAATTTCCTCTAGTGGTAAGTAAAGACAGCATTGCCAAACTAACTGCCCTTAGCCAGAGGGCCAAATAAGTCTTGAGGTTTGTTTGTTTGATAGGGGTTTAACACCATACTTCAGGTTAAAGCCTTGAGGTGATGACAGCTTGAACCTTGGGTGGAAACAAGGGGCAGTCACCGGTTAGTATTGATCAAGATCTGATAACAGATAAAAATTTAGTGACATTTCCATGTTTAATAACAATAACTCATCAAATTAATTTACAGCTAGATTTTAAAATAATCAATCAAAACGTTTCCCCAAATATAAACCCTGCCAGGGCGTCAAGATAAATATGGAATTGAGAAGATTACATTAATAGGAACAAGACTTATGGTTGAAGAAACAACACTCATTAAAGCACCCTTTACAACAAACACAATTGACAACAGACAACATAACCACAAAATTGTTAAGGCAAACAGCCTTTAGAAAAAATTACAATTGCAACAGCAACTTGAACTTGGTCTCAAAATGTAAAAAGATTACCTTGTGTGAATATTACCTGTGCATAGAAGCCAGTATTGAGGATGAGCTGTAAGTTAACTACCTGTGTCAGAGGACATATGCATGGAATGTGACTGGAGTGACACACAGGTAGATAGGGGAGAGTTACATGACACTAGGATACTCTGGTCAAACATAACATCTACTATTGTGGTCAGGAAAACTATACACTCAGTCACAAGTGTGTGGAGGACCCTTAACATTAGAGCAGTAAGAACTATGTATCTGAAATCACAGGTAACTTTTCTGTTGCTTGCACCTGGGCGTTTGATTTGTTAGTTTGTTTGATTAGGGTTTAACGTCGTACTCAAGGGTATTTCACTTATATGACGGATTGTCTACTTCACACTGTTCCTTGCTTAACTACAGTGGAAAACCGAAAAGAAACCTCCCAAAAAACCATCCCCACGATTGCCTGAGCCACATCGTGTGCCTGGATTTTTGAATGTACAAATACAATAGACAAGGTGAACTGGAGTGTTTGTTTGATTGGGGTTTAACATCGTACTCAAGGGTACATGTATTTCACTTATATGACAATGGATTGTCCGTTACACAGTGTGCCTTGCTTAACTGAGGTAGAAAACCGAGAGGAAACCTCGTAAAAAACATTCTCCCACTTGCCAAAGCCACACTGTGCGACTCAGTCATATGCCTGAAACTGAAGTGTAAACTAATGGACAAAAAACTAATTAATTGGTGTTTGCCATGAACTCCTGAGTATTTCACTTACATGTATGTCTGTGGTGTACCCCAACACTATCCTAACCAACAAGTATATAAATAGGAAAGTTCATAACACCTTGTAGAACATCAATGTGGAAGAACTAAAGATATATGTAATGTAAGATAATGTCTAAATTCACCTGTATATACATTAGTCATTGTAGCAAATGTTTGATACAACCATACAAACACTTTACTATTGTTCTTTGTTTTCTCTAAGAGCAGTGTACAATTAGGACTGGTCCACACAATTATAAGACCAGTGAGAAAACAAAATATAGGGTAGAGAAAACAATGTTACTAAATAAGGTTATAACAAATTAGCCGTGTGTCAGTTATTAACAAATCCCCTCAGGCTTACCAGCTCTCAGGTCTCACTTACAATTACAGCAGTTTTATACAATTGTGTAAATGCTGAATAATCCCAAGTATCACAAACTATGTTAACACAATTGGCATATAAGTATTCAGGATCAAATTTCCATTGATTGGGAATGAACAGATTCCCTGTTTGTTTTAATGGTGTTTAGTGTAGTTTTCAGGACTTTTCATTGTTGGTAATTATAGTTGTAAAACCAAGAAGAAGCCATGGAAAAACACACCTGTGTGGTGTCAGAAAACTGCTCCAACTATTTCCGAAAGGTGTTGTCAAACCAGTTAACGAGCAATACGAATGGGGTTCAACAGGCTCAATGCACAAACAAAAACACAAGCTTGTGGAAAGAACATTTACACATGAACATTATACATGTAAATACACCATGCATCTGTAAAGATTGTTTGAGTGGGGGTTTAAATATGTACTCAAGGAATTTTCACTTATAAGACGTCCACTTCCCACTCTGCCTAACTTAAATATGGTTTTAAAACCAAGAAGAAATGTCAACCCATCCCCCTTTCACCAGTGACCTTGGGTGACTACATGTACTTCAAAAGTTCACATATCTGAGGTTGTATAAGGGGACTTGAACCAGTGAGCAGTACATCGGAGGAGAATCAGTGGTCTGATGTGTTAACCATTGAGTAATAACCTCAGGCCTTTACAGGTAACTAATCTATTGTCAGTTATACCTGTAGAGGAAAGGAGATGTTAGCTCTGTCTGACCTGCTTTGGACAGAGACTTCAGCCAAAATTATGGAGTTATTTCTAGATGGCATTGATAGCCTTTATCCTGGTTAATAAATTTGATTAGGTATATAGAGCTTTTAATATGTCAGTCCTCAGGGCAGGTGTGTCGACACAGGCTCACTTAAAAACGAGTAAGGTACATGTACATCTGCATATTGATAATTAACAAAATAATGGTTTGTAACAGGCTTTGTTCGTGTATATCCACTTACATGTATGTTAATTTAATATAATTTATAATAAATATAATTAGAGTTAAGTAACTAAAAACTGTCTAGAAGAATGAACAAACATTGATATTAATAACTAGCCAATAGATAAGTAGCCAATAGATGCATACTTCTTCCAAACTACTTAATCTTACAACAACAAACAGGTTAACATGTAGTAGAGAGTATAGATTGATAATCTATACTCTCTACATGTAGCTTGATGACCACATCTCAGGTGGAGTGTTCGATTTCAATATAGATTAGAATAAAGAATTCTTGGCAACCACATGACGATATTTTTTTGTGATAAAATTAGATTCATCACAGGAGATAAAATACTGATAGTCTCATTTCCCATCTGTTTGCTATTTATCTATCCCATCTGTTTTTCCATACCTAAATGTGCAGGGAACGACTTTGATTGATTGGTGTTAAAACCTCTGTTTATTAGAGTAAAGATTATTAGAAGATTTTTAAATATTGATTCTAATCAAACTAGTTTTGTTTACCGTTAAATCGTATATAATTTAGTAAAATTATTATTAAATCAGAAATGACTGCTGATCATTCTTAGAGAAGCTTTTCACTTGTAACTGGGTGTCCAATTTTTACAGTTTCCCGTCTCCTGCTTATTAAAGTTTCTTAAAACAGGGTGTCCAAATGAGGCAATTGTTCACTCCAGTGTGTCTAAAGGAGGAGTACTCTTCTGCTTAAGCTCTTGCGGACATTTATGGGATAAATAAAATCTCAAATGTGTGACCTGGATATCAAAACTCAGGTTGTATTAAATAGCTATTTACTCCTGGTCTGATGCTTAGATTAAATAGAAATAAATGACTTCCCTACATTAATAAATTTGATGTCTCCAGGATGTTCATTAGAGATCATATATATAACTTACATGTCCTTGGTACAATACATCACAGAAGATTAAAAAGATTGATATTGGTGTTTTACAGTGCTTACGGGTATTTCACTTTTATGATGGTGGGTTATTCAAACAATAATTGACACTAGCACAACCACAAAACGTGAGGGAATTTATTACTGTTGAAACATTAATCTTCCCCCAGTGCTAAGTGAAGACAGCTTTCCACTTTTCAAACAACTACCCCTAGCCAAAGGGCTGATTAAAAATACAATTGGTGATTAAAGGTGTGATCACAGGTAATTCACTTATATGACAGCAATGTACAAACAAACTGTAAATACCCAAAACAACCATAAAATGTGAATGATTGCTATGTTGGAAATTCAATGGTCCTCCAGTGCAAACTAAAGACAAGATAACTACACTCTGCACCAGACCTGCCTACCCTAGAAAAAATTTACATGTAAAATTAAATTTAAGGAGTATTGTTTTTACCATTTTGTGTTGTAGCCACAGCACAGAATATTAATTTCTATATGTATTTTTATGAGCTACTGGTGCATTTAACATAAATTATGTGTACAAAATATTCCAGAATACATTGGGTCAGCCGGTCTGCTGTGCACACTACCCTTAGCTTGAGAAAAGTTTACAATTATAATCAACTGTGTTTATTCTAATTAGTTATATATAAGATTGTAGTTGGTACATGTATTTTGGTACCAGTAGATTTAAAGTTCACACAATAACACTAGTGTTAAACAATATAAATACCTGATACTGTGATTTATTAATTAAGATAATAAATTGAATTCTGTCACACTGATACCAGAATAACGTAACTAGGCCTTTTAAAATAGGTAAGTTCAGTTTCCTCTATCCAAGTCATCATGCTGTATTTACTTTGCACTGTGGGAATATTATTTTTCTAACACAACAGAAAAATGTATATCTTTTATTATTGGTCAAATGTCAAAATGTAACAGCCTAGAATGCCAGCGAGAATGAGACTAAAGGAGGCATGTTATCTTGAAACTATTCTTACTATATTACCTCATAGACAACATTGGCTTTTAGCAATGAAAAACAAAGGTTTAATGGAATCTGTTGCATTCCAACTGAACTAAAATACATCCCCAATTGAAAACCCAAGGCAATTCTACAACTAAATTGCATACATGTGTATATATCTATGTCCTAAAAAACTACCAGATTTATCATTCCAGAAACTAAATGTATTCCAAGCTCACTTAGCTGTCAAGTAATTATTGAGGAAATCTTCAAATTTTCGTTTGAAATTGGATTTGGACTTATGAATGAATTTACATTGCTACATGTAGTGGTAGCTCAATACTGAGAATCTGACCCACATGCCATAGGAAGGAGTTCAACTAACTCAACAGCAGCCTCCTTGTTTCTCAGTGAGCCCTTCCCTCAGGCTGCTCCCCCCCAATCCTGCCACCTCTATAGCCCTGGAGACCATGACTCATGCACTATGGTGACTGGAAGCTGGGTTACAGTAGCCAAGAACACATACATTAGCTGTCTTGTGGCAGCTGGCAGACAACAAATCACAAGCTGTTAAGGTACATGGTACACATGGGCTACATAAAACCATTCTTGCTTCTTATATCTGGTTTTATTTCATTAAAACACTAGCTTGCCGGTTTAATTTATTGATCGATTGTTGGTGTTTTACGCCATGCTTAAGGGTATTTCACTTATATGATGGCAGTGTATTCCAACAATAATTGACACTAGCACAACCATAAAATGTGAAATCTTTTGATAAAGTTTGAAAAGTTGATCTTCCTCCAGTCTTTAATAAAGACAACTTCTCTCCAATCAAACTGCCGTCAGAGGGGTTTGAAGAAAGTCACATGTATAAATACAACGAGATATTGACAATTTTAAAAAAATTATATAGCAACCATTTTCAAAGAGTAAATATTAAAACTCCAGGAAATGAATTCAGTACTGTTTGGAAAATATTAAATATGTGTTTTAGTTCACTCTGCATATAAGCTTAAAAGGTTACCTTGCAATGGGGAGAATAAAATCCGTGTCCGCTGATGTGAAGCCGGAGGTCTGCAACAACACGTCAAGAAGGCTGAGGTTATGGGCGAGATGACAAACAAACCCACACAGCTCAGACGTATCAATGCCACCATCACATTCCTCTCCATCAATCCTGCAAGGTGAAGTCAAGATATTATTTTTGGGGAAATATTGGGTTGTTTATTTGATTGTGGCTTTATTTAAAAATTCACTTCAATTAAATTGTAAATTTAAAGAGTAGTTTACTTATATGACAATGGATTGTCCACTTTTTAATCTGTCCTACTTAATTCAAACTGATCGTCCTCACCTTACTCTGCCTTATTTAAAACTGTGGAAAACCGAGAGGAAACCTTGCAAAAACCAGCACCTCATATATTTGAAGTCGACTAGGGGTCTGAAACCTGTGAGCAGTACATAGGAGGAGGACCAGTAGGCCGATACTTTAACCAAAGAGCTTCAGCCATAATCCGGGGAAACATTGGGGGTTTGCCTTTACCTCTTAGTCACACTATATATGTAACCCAAAAGTCCCGTGTTCGAACCCAGGTGGTATTAAGCAAATTTTCTCTCTTCATCTATTAGTTACAGTATTTGAGTTATTTCAGGGTAATGCTCACTAAGTTAGAGCAAAGACTAGATCTGAATAGGTTTGACCGAATGTCCCCCAGGGTTCTATGAGAAGCACATATTTGTTAGGCTGCGCAAAAGGATATGCTTGCACTCAAAGCATTGTTTAACAAGGTTTTTATGCTGTGTTTAAGGTTATGTCATCCCTGTGCTGATCAGAAGATCCAAAACATGTTGAAATAATAGCTAAGTTAGCTGAGTAAGACCAACAATTCCAGCCTACAATGATACATTGTACAATACAGTCACAAACACACCGTCACGGTCCTATAATTTCACAGAACCCCGGACTACTTGATTATTTTAATAAGAAGTTTTGACAAACCTTGATACAGATAAGCAGAGATCCAGATATAGTGATAATAAAGAGGCCATGATATCATTGTATTTAATAGAACCAGTCTCCATCTCTATCTAAAAACAAACATAAGGCAACTTAAACAATTAGAGTGAAAAAAACTAAAAAATTAGTCAGAAGATCTAGCATTTCAGCAGTCCTTAACCTACATGAAATGCTGAATTGCAAAACTATACAGCATTAAATCTGAGTTAGTTACACTCTGGAATGTATGTATCAGTGCTAAGAAAAAACAACATTGCTATTCTTAAAACAAACTGCCCTTAGCCAGGCAACATTTAGAAGTTGGGTAATATGTTAAACTATACAGTTTCTGGATAACCACTTCTTGTTTTGTGATAGAATACCACTATTGATACATATGCCTGTATCGTCCTCAGGTAAAGATTGACAGGAGGCAGGACAGATGTTAATTTACCCCTGTTAATGATACAGGCATATTTATCAAAACTTTGTATTCTATCACAAAACAAGAAGTGGTTATCCAGAAATTACATGTATATAGTTAAATACAATCCTACCTGTCCACTGTTGTTTATTTGATTGGGGTTTAACATCATACTTAAGGATATTTCACTTAACAAGGATAATCCACTGCACAGAGTTCCTGGCCAAATTACAGTGGAAAACTGAGAGGAAACCTTGTAACCTCTGTTTATGGCAACAATATACAGAATACAGTATGTCAGCATTTCTGCTATCAAGTCTTCAACAGCAGACTCATCTTTTGCCCATACTACTTCTAAATAACATTCAGCGTGTTTATATAGCAGTAAAGTACATGAATACTTTCAATTCAGGTTAATTAAGCCAGAATTAAAAGACTAGGTTTTTTACGGCAGCAACCCAGCGCAAACAAACACTGCCAGAGATTGCAGACTTAAATTTTGTGGGTTTTTTTTACAGCCTTTGGCATATTCACAGTAAAGACTAACTTCAATTAACAAAAAAATCACAGTGAAATCAATTTTTGAGGCTAATTCTTTGATCAGCTGTCCTTCAAACGTTGAGCATACACTCAAACCAGACCTAGTTCAAACAAAAGTGTGATAATAATCAATAGGCTGCTTATAAAAAGCAATGCAGAAGTAGCATGGCCCTAACAAACTGAGTAACTTTCACTTTCAGTAAAAAGATGAAGATTGGAACTTTCATGAAACCCTAAATTTATGGTTTGTTTGTTTGATTGGGGTTTTACACCAACTTTAGGTTATTTTCACATGTATGACAGTCAAATTTGTGAAAGAAACCACCCTCTGGCACAATGCCAATGGCAACAAACAAAGACAAAACAGGAGAATCACAAAATGAAATACAAGGACATCATAAATAGATCGGATTCCTGTTGCCCCTTAGCCCTGAGGGCACCAACCTAACATGAAGCTCCCACCGAAAGCCTGCGCTACAATTTATTGAAACTGATCAAAAATTGTAAAAAAATCTTACCTTGTTTTGTCTTGATTTTAAGACAGAGTTTTTTAAGTGCAAGAAAGTAAGAAGACGTCTTAGCTCCCTGCTCAGATCATGGCACCTGTGTTACAAAACGGCACAATTAGCTTACACCACCATATACACAAAACGTCTAAAATTTTCACTTTCATCTTGAATACTCCATGTATGACTCAATTTGCAATAAATTTACAAATAATTTACAAATAATTATTAGATTCACATGTTTGTAAATTAAAGTATCTTGACTATGCAATAAGATACTGCAGAAATATAGAAAAAGTCTTGCATAGAAATATATGAGTTTTTTTCTCAAATTGACCGAAGGGGTTCTGGAAGATCTTAACTTGTTCGATCAACATTGAAATTATCTACACATACCAGCCCACTAGGGTGATGGAATCCACCCTCCACATCACTGGCAACAGGATGAGAAAAACAGTGCAGGACACAAGAGCTGAATGGTGGAGGTTTTTTTCCTTGTGGGCAGGATGGGGGATGGGGACAGGGGACATCATATGTTTGTATATTTGTTTGATTGGGGTTTAACTTCATAGGGTATTGCACGGATATGACAAGGGATTGTCCATTTCACACGGTTCCTGGCTTAAATACAGTGGATTGTTTGTTTGTTTGATTGGGGTTTAATGTCGTACTCACGGGTATTTCACTTATATGACGACAAATTGTCCACTTCATACTGTTCCTCGCCTCATTACGGTGGAAAACCGAGGGGAAACCTTGGAAAAACCACCCCCATGATTGTTGGAGCTACATCGCATGGCTCACTCATATACCTGATGGTCGGTAAAATGGAGTAGGATTAGGAAGTGCACACGCTACTACTAAGCCACGGCCGCAGGCCACTAAATACAGTGGAAAAGCGAGAGAAATCCTAATGGCTTGGAGAGTTTAACGGCGAAAGAGAGGCATGAATATGTGGCTTACCTTTTGTGGTCACTTTTGTCCAGAGATAGTTCTATAGCAGGTTGAAGGACACTGGAAATATACAATATTTTAAATTTAACTTATCTCAATCTGGTTCTTCCTTCTAGATTGATTCTTTGATTGGTGTCTGTAGTGTAATTAGCTACCAGGTATTGAAAGAAAGAAGCGATTTGGAGAGGCTGAATATAGGCTTCTCAAATTCAATAAAAACTCAATTTCAACCGAAAAATATTCAATATTTCTTTTTTCAAGTGTGAATATTCAATACTCAATGTCAATGTCGATTTGATCATTTATCTAAATACAATAATATTAAAGGCATGTCAAACTGGCACAGGGAGGTCGATCAATTAAAACCAATGAATCATATCATGTTCCAGATAAATTCCCAGAGACAGGTTTCTTAATAGATCTTAATCTAGAGTTGTTATGGTTAACCTACAGCAATCTTGAGACAAGGTAGTGATCATTTATTTGGTATATTAATACACAGGGTTGGGATTTGTTGTGTAATACTCAAGGGTATTTCACTTAAAATGACAACGGATTGTCCACTTAACACTGCTCCTTGCCTTATTTCAGTGGAAAACCGAGAGGAAACATAAAAACCACCCCCACGATTGCCGGAGCCACAACATGTGACTCGCTCATATACCTGATGGTCGACAGGCGGACTCGACCCCGTGAACGGTACATCGAAGCAGGATTAATAAGAACAAACACTATCACTAAGCCACGGCCCTGGGCGGAAAACAGGAGGAAACCTCATAAAAAGCACCTTGCAATTGCAGGAGTCTGGAGTACCTGGTCCTGGTCCTCCACTTCACTACATGCTAATCTTATTTTAAAAAGGCTTTTAGAATATTTTCAACTTATTACTTCCTCTCATTCGGATACTGCCGTGAATAACTGTACAGAGAGTAAAACCACAAAAAATCATGCTATATTGGTTTTCATGTGACCTGCCTAACGTTTACTATGAGTGTTAGCCTAAACAAACCCCTATACCATATATAAATACCATTTATGTTTTATCTAGAAAGTAGTTTTAAAGAACCAGTCATCCCAAAATCTTCATATTGTCCCTCTAATTGAGGTGGTATTTTTTTGACTATCGACAAAATATCTGGACATTCTTTCTCTTGATATATTTATTTTATTTTTAATTCTTTAAACTTCTATCCAATGAAGACAAATCAAGAAAGCTACCAGCTACCCTGTGAGCGGCAGATACATGGAGCTCGCAGGACAATGATAAATTTCAGTGTAACCTTGAGATGTCATAAACCAGAATTGCGCGAAACTCGTGTTACTGTACACCTTCGCAGATCAATTGGCCGACAAAATGAATTTGGAAAGTCAGAAGTTGGCGATGTACGGTCCACCACATAAAGTTGTGACAGCCAAAATCTCATTTTCAAGGTCTTTCTGTCATTTTCAAGGTCATTCTGTCCTTTTCAAGGTCTTTTCTGTCATTTTGAAGGCCTTGAATATGTATTATGAGCCTCAAGGCATTTCAAGGTAGTGTGTGAACCCTGTAAGTAATTAGGCACGTTAACCACCAAGCCACGGACCCAGACTTGATGAACCGTGAATAGAGCCACTGATCTAAATACAGAGGACCTATCAAATTACCTCCCTTGACGACATACCCTAAATCACCTAAAAATTTGTCCATAAAATTGCTGCTTTGGAAGCTATTTTAAAGGCTTGGAAATTGTGTCTGAGAGTCAGACAATTGATTTCCCAGTTAGAAAGCATCAAG
>JAQQZZ010160009.1:0-26016 GCA_030265115.1 Mopalia vespertina | reverse complement strand
TTCTCCGAAATAATGAAAATTAACTGACATAGCGGTAAGTTAACTTTCTCAGTGTCACAACTTCATGTCATCGACATAAAATAAATTTAATAAAACCCATCGAATTATTATCTGATAAGTTGCACGTTGCGTAAATTTTGACAGAAATATACGACAAAATATATATTGTTGTTCTTTTTGTGGCAAAGTGACTTTGGTTGATCGCGAGAACACCGTGACCTTGTACGATTCAAAGCGCCAATATAGGCCAGAGTTCAAGAGGCGCGTGTGCCTTATGTATTTACTTAATACTAACACAACCTGCTCGGCTTTATAAGAGGCTAAAAAAGAAGTTTGCTGTTCGCCGACGGCCAGTATTACAATAGGCAGATGTTTTACGTCCAGCCAATGAATGGCGATTTATTCGGCCACTGAGCAATGGACAGTCATGGGATAAGAATCACCGCAAAGTTCTTTTATAGCTTTTTTTCTCTCCGGTCATCATTTGAATTGCTCATTGTGAGTGAAGCTATCCTCACCTGGCTTAAAGGAAGGCTATATTGGTAAACACACACGACCCTTTTGTACACCTTTTTTTTTAAAACTTTGATTTCAACTTTTAAAGACCGCTTTATTTCTTCGTCTAAATTTACTCCTCTGCCCATTGTTAGTGAACTATACCAGGCGTGCTATCTTGTCCTCTTTGGTTGGCTATATAGTCCACTTGGTGATATCTGGCACGCGACTAACACGCGCCATTGTTTACACAAGCTATAGTGTATGGTCATTTAACTGGTATACTAATATGTTCCGTTGCCTGCCTGGTGAGAGCCAAGATAAGCAGAAAGTCGACCCGTGGAGATATAACTTCACGAGGGGTATAACTAGCAAACTTTTGTGATTAAATTTATATTTCGAATCATGCTATTCTAGAATTTTATCGGGAGAAATTAATGGTATATTTTCGGTGCTTCAGAAATCTCCGTCTAGACCTTATACAATGTTTAAAACTCAAATAATCTTTTTCTGAACACATGAAACTTATTTACTGTTTAACACTTGCTTTTGTCATAATCGGGTGATTTAATATACAAGGGACACACTAAGAAAACAAGTAAACTGAATTGTTACACTGTGAACATTTCTTGGTACAATGAAATAAACGTGTCAACAACTATAGACGTCCCTGTTCATCAATGCTAACATAATACGAATGGAATAATGCATGGCTGCGAACAATCCACGACATAAAAGGAAACTTTGCATAAGTTTGTCCTAGTGCTGAAACTCGGTAACGCTTTAGTGTTATCCAATATTCCGTGGGTTTCTAAAGTTAGTCCTCTAAATTTGACCTACGACTAGAATATATCACTCCTGATGATGGTTTGATTAATAAACCGAAACGTTGAGTCAAAATGAATTCATTATCTTTCTTCGGAGTTGTTACTATACTTTACTATGTTAAACTCCTCAGTGGTAGTCATAATATTTAGAATATATCATGGACCAGATAATCAGATATGCTATATAGTAGAACCCGTGTTTTGTCCGTTATTATAGCTGAAGTATGGCGTTTTGTACCGAAAATCTGCTTCACACATTGTAATAGATTTAACAATATTGGAAATCTTGTGTATCTCAAACTACAAGGTCTATACATGCAAGGGAAAGTTAATTTAAATGGATTCTTTTATACAAGATCTACGTTATTTCAATATAACGTAAGATGAACGTAATAAAAAATTATTTTCTGTCTTCGTGAGTCAAAATATACTGCAAAAAACTATATATACGCCTACTTGAGACTTTTGCACTCCAATCTATTTTTGATTTATCATTCTAACATATGGGAGATGACAACTATTATAATAGTAAATATAGTCGGGCAGCATCTGCCTTCGGGTCCCCTTGTTTAGATCCTAGAGATATTGTAAATTCAGAAAAAAAATCTCGGAAGATTAAGTCGCCCACAGCCTTTCTAACGGATTTGACAATCCTCAAGCTCGTGTCTTTTGATGTGTAGATGAAAATGCCTTGCATTGCACTTGGCCTTTGTCCTATCACAGATGCTATCCATGTAGAATTTCTGCAGAGAAGCGCGCACACACCCCTTTTAGTTGTGCCGCGAAAGTACCTGCTTCCCGCGCTCGCGCATGTTTACGCCGCGTGGGCCTCATGTCAAAAGAGTTTCAAGAATAAAATCTATTAATATAGCGGGGTGTTATTGTTATGGTTAGGGTGATGTATTATAGGCGCGTACCGATACAAACAACAGTTCGCTCTAGCGTCTCGCGGGCAGGTGCATCCACCACTAAAAGCTTTGTGAATCAGTGAATATCTCTGCGATATCAAGTTTGAATGCGGTTTCATATTTCTAATCATTTTTGACCTTATTACAACATTATAACCTGTTCCCCGTAGCTTTTGAAGGAAAACCTCACATGTGCATTTTAAACAGTTTTTAATTACAAAAAGTATTTAACTCGTCTAGAAGATGACTTTTAGACCTTCACAGGCCTCAAAACTAGTTGGCTCTTTCCCGAGTCGTGTTATATCCAACGTTTGATGATTGTCTATAATTCGCTTCTTCGAAGATTAAAGTGGTTTTGCTAATTTAAAACGCACGAGAGCACAGCCCTATCTTTAAAGTCGATTTCTTTGGAGCCGAATGGAATCCAAAACTATAAATGCAGAAATTATGAAAAAAACGTAAAGATATATATCAGTTATATTTCCTCGTTAGCTAAAATCAACAAATATATCTAAGACATCACAGTCACTTCACAAACCATAACTGCAATTTCCTACAGTTTGTTTTGTCTGCCGTATGTCTGTCAGTTTGCCCTCACACGGTTCCACTTGGCTGTAAAAATTGATTATGACGGCCCACTCGTTACACATATACTATATAGACAAGCCGAAAGCTGGGCGACAGACTGCGCGACTGGATAGTGCTTTACATGTTTTGATTACAGCATTAATAGTTTTATTGTTGTATTGTATTCTTATATAACGACTTATGTAACACCTATTCAGCGTCAATTACTCAACGTTTAAATGCATTTGTACGTCTGATTGAGACGACGATGCCAGCTAATCTGTAGTCTGTACATCCGTATACCAAATTCGATTTTATTTTTATCTAAGAATTTCCATTTATTCAAATCGTTAATTAATACAGACTTTATTAAAATGATTATGCGTTCAGGATTTATTTCGTGCACGGGTTTTTCATTATATTTGACTGACAATAAAATGACCTTTTTTTACGTGTGCCGATTGCTTAATACGGACACTGTTTTAATTGATAGCTTCATGTATATATGTTACGATCACGTAGAATTAAGTTGAGATATAAATTCGTTTAAATATTTATGATGATTAAAAAAAAACAATCAATATGATAATTGTTTAACTTTTTTAATGACTAATCTGCAGTCGTGTCTATGTCCTTTGGCTTGACTCAATCGACTGTATAATAAGCATGTGTCTGTTTTTCACAGTGTCGCCGACTTCATATTTTTCTTCATATAGTTTTACTATCAAGGGCCAGGGGCGATGCGCAGGTTAAACCGCCTTTAAACCATCATAGCCACTCAAAACGTCCCCTTTTCTTTTGTTTGCCGCCTAAACTGAATCGCACCTGCTCTGGTATGGTCGCGAACAGGTGACTTGCCCGTCGGTGCGCGCACGGGCGGGAGATAGGCCTAGTCAGTGTTACGGTATTCATAAAGATCCAGTTCAGCTCAAAGCAGATGGTGAAAGACGATCTTTGAAGACAAGACAATCTCTGATATTCACCTGTTCATTCATCTTAACTGAACCTTTAACAAAAGATTTCAGAGTAGCTTCTCCCGGGCCTGTTGATGCTAATTCATGAACAAACTATCTGACAGGCGGCACGGGCCAAATTAAAACGGCAACTCAAAAATAACAAACACGTAGGTTACGGCTGAGCAGTGATTACTTAGAAATTAACAAGTTTTGTGACGTATACAGCTTTAATATATACAATTTAATTGCTGTGTCCAACTTGTATACTCGAACGATTTCATTTTGAAATAATATAATATTATATCTATACACATATTTATTCAAAACATATATATAGATCCCGGGTTCGAATCCCTATGGAGTCAAGCAAATTTTTCTCTGTTCATTAATTCAACATTTTTATTATATAGGAAGTTACATATAACTTTAATTGCTGTGTCTGACTTGTATACTCCAACCACTCTGAAGAAATTATTTTAAAATAAAACTATATCTATTTGATTTATTCAAAATATATACACATATTTATAACATATAGGTCTTACATATAACTAATAATTGCGATCAAAATTTTTCAAAGTTGTTCAAATGGCCTAGAATTTAACTGTGTTATGATTTTAAAATGTTTTCTCTTTTCCATCGTAGTTGATGACTTCTTTCACGATATATCTAAAGTGACCCATATAAAGCCTACTAGCTCAACTGAAAATCCAGCTTTATGTAAATGTCGATAATGACAAGCGCACTATCTAAACCGGCACGCGAATCGGGTCAACGATTCTCATTGGCCATTGGCTGGAGCGGGCTTTATGTCTTTATGCTCCGCCTTAAAATGATTGACAGGCTATTTGGACGTGTGGCACGCGACGAAACCCAGCTCGCGCCCTCTAGATATTAACAATCCATAGGAATGTCTTTAAACCGCAATAACAGTACACACACTGCAACGCTCTCGTCAACTTTTTTGATATATAAAGTAAATAACGCATTACAACTTCAAAGTGTAAAATGACACACGCATGTACACAATCTATACGCAAGTTTATCGTCACATTTTCATATCGTATTTATACTCGCAGAAATTTGGTTTAACTTTTTTAAAATGAATTCATCAGTTACTTTGTGATCTTTTCTTAGTGTTATAAATCTGTGCACTAGGGTAGTTGAGCAGCTGATCTTAGATCGTTGTTTACATAACAGGTGTTGACGGTGTTTTTCTAGTTGATTTCATCGACAGGTGCTCGGTGTTGATAGCACACGTGCCTCGTTTTTTAACACCTTATATACCGGAAACTCGACATGTAAGAAATCGACATGCTGATTGACCATTGACACTGTTGATTTTAACATGCTTGTATCACTTACAGACTAAACCGCTTTCGTAATTATTACAACAAACTCCTCACGAAAAAACAACCATACACCAAATGTCAAAATGTCATGTGATGGTGTTCTCAATATAAAGCCGCACGAAATGCTGCAGAGATAGCTATAAAGTGCCACAAGCAAAATGTGATAAAAGATTGATTAGAATTACCAAATAACTCCGAATGGAAAGACGCAAAAAAACCCACGTGTTTTTAAATGATTGGTTGTTTTCACGATATTTTGTTGTAACGGAGCGGACCTCGAAATGTTCGTGCAACTGACACTGTTAAGTTGACGCAATATACAAGACATGACAGCTACCACACATTTGGTATGTTGCTACATAACAAGGCAATGCATCATGCAGTTACAAATATTAAAATTTATGTACAACCCACTATATATAAATCTGACAATAACCGTATTTTATACTGTTATATTCTTCGAGAACTTCAATTGGTGTTTGGAGCAGGTGCCTATACAATTCACACATCAAAAGATAAACCAGTATAGCTATTCCGGGGTGGTACTAGAACTTCCTTAAATATAATACGTTTATTGAAATGAACAAGAGCGAGGCACATGGTTATTTTCCTAGCTATATTGACCAAACCAGATGTTATTGGGCGCACGCCATTTCACTTGACACGCGCTTACTGTTCCATATAAGGAAGTTACTTTGCATATGTAAACCTGGGTAACAAAGCTGCAGGTGCGTCTCTTAACAACCCACAAAACACACCTTTCCTCGTAAACTCCACAGAGCCTCACGTTAGTAAAGTTTTAATTTGATGAGAGGACGTACATGGATAGATTGGTAGACATGAAATGACTATGTTTGTCAGTTATTGTGTTTGGAGTCCGTTATATCGTTTTATCTATACCGCAAACGGCTAGATTTTAGGCGACCGTCTCAGACAGTTCCCTACAGTTGTCCCGACTTCTTCCACTAATAGGTAAGCAAGGCACGCGTGCGCCTCGTCTGTCACTGATAGCAGAAACCCCTTTCATTGTGAGATGTACCGCCTTTGATATCAGGGCTGGGTTAATTTCCTTGTGGAAATGGCGAAATAAGGAGAATGCTAAGAATATAGTGCCCGCTGTGCATTGGATCACTTGTGCCAGACTGGCCACATTGTTCTATAACTATAGCTGTATTGTTAGCTCATCTCCGGATCAGATTAGCTCGCCTTCAATTGTTATCGAGAGAAGCATTACGGCGATTTCCAGCGATATAAATCCGTGTTACTGTAGTGGCTTTCATTCGTATCAGAAATGTCAAACTAGTCACATCTAAGACACTGTAATCTACCATCAAAAACTGTCTACAGTATTATTCACTAGAGGCTCGGACTTCATTCATACTTTATTTGTTTTGATCAATCGGAACTACTACAACGATTGGACAATTTGCCCCGTATATAGTTTCGTGTTGGAATTTAGTGTGCATCCTATGTTAAGGTGATTCTACACTTCGTATAGTAAACCCACGTGTGACTTTTAGAGCATAGTACAACTGCCTGGCGGATTTCCACTTGCACAAGCTGTAGTAGTATTTTCTGACGGGTAATAAATATAGTAAGGCCAGCTGTTTACACGCCATTTGTCTTCTCTCTCTGCAGCGCCTGTCAGTCAACTGAGTGGGCGGAGCCTGGTGATAACGAGGCTGACTGAGACTGCAAGTAGAGAAATAGTGTGTGAGCTAGAAGCGGAGAATAAACAGCACAATGTGGTCGCTTGGAGCGGCGGCAGTATTCCTGCTTTGTACATTGCCTTATATCTTAATTCAACCGGTAAGTTGATTGGATTTTTATTACAATACTGTAGACTTATATTGATTCGGTGAATAAGGAAAGACTGCCTATATAGTAACACTGTTTGATCTTACAGCTATAATTCTATCGATGTTTTCTCCCTATGTTGTTGATGTCGGTAACTAAGTCATTGATGTCCATCTTTTATGTTTACAGGTATCGAGTTCAGGTGTTTTCTATTTACGCCTGTCATCATTTAAGAACGATCGTGGACTTAATTCTGATGGACATTGTTGCAATGGAAGGAAGATTAATAATTCTTGTACGTCGACTTGTCGGACTTTCTTTCAAATATGTTTGACCCATTTCCAAGCTAAAATAGCCGAGTCTACGTCTACCTGTACGTTTGCCCGTAGTTCCACGCCAGTACTAGGCTCCAATTCCATCGACTTCAATAAACCGTTGGCAGTTGTGGACTTTACCAATCCTATACAGTTTCCATTCAAGTTTTCATGGCCTGTAAGTATAGTCTGTTTTTATTCTCCCATTTAATCTAGCTCATGTATATTGTTATGTTAGCACGGATAATACATATTGATTTGCTATATTCCACTAACCTATTTCTACTTGATTTTATACAGGGAACATTTTCTCTGATCATTGAAGCCTGGCATGACAGTACATTACAAGAACCTGCCCAAGGTGAGTCTACTTCTACAGTTTTTTTAAATAATTATTTGGAAGAATTCTGCTTTGGACTTTACAATGGGAGATCATGGATTTTACTGATGACAATGTGGACTGGATTTACCGAAACTGTGAACATTCCTTGGGACAGTGTTTTGGATTCTACCAGGATGGCAGCTTCTCTCCATTGAACGATATACTTCTCTAACGGCTGTTAGGAGGAGGGAGTGAAGGGTGTATCGGCAGAACAATGTCGCCTTGCCCGAGCCCTTGGTCCGGCAGACCATCTGTCCGTGACTGACGAGCTCCGTGCATGCTTTGCCTGTTGCCCCTAGCCAAAGCTGCGACAGATGTGCCATCAAATAATATTACGATTGTTAATAAGGCTTAACCCATGTGCAAACATTTAGGGCATAACAACACCTGTCTTATTAATACGAATTAGAATATTCTTGTTTACTTGAGTTAAAGGCGATTTTCTACTTTGCATTATCATCCAGCAAGTTAACAACACTTGTTCTGTTTTTCCTCTGAAGTTTCCTAATTGATTTAAGGCGTAATGGACTTATAGTATACGGATATTTAAATTTGAATTAATTTACGGGTAAATGAGTTTTTGGTTTTAAGGGTTAAGTTAAATGGAAAAGTGGATTTGATGTATTGCATATTTTGATAAGCGTCTTGATAAGGCAGTGCACCATGGCCGGGTTATAAGGGGGGGCTTTTAGCACGTGAGATCCCAGCCAGGTGCTCGCTGCTCAACGTTTTACTATGCATATATACATTGTCTGATGGTTTATGCATTAATCTTGACCACATTTAATGTAGAAGAGTAAAAGCCGAGCCCTTGGGCAATGCCATTGCTCGGGCTTATTCCTTTTCATCTTTCACAATTGAGAAAACACGCAACATAACTAGGGCTGGCTCTATGTACCCAGTGTAGACTACCTATAGATTGTATTATAGGTTTTCTTTTAAAACCGGCCGCGATAACACCGCTCTAGTATATGTGCGTTCTGTGTGAAGAAAAAGTCAAACATAGCAGCTGCTGGGGGAACGTAAACAATATGTGAGGGATGCGCGGGAAAGATAGTTCTGACCGATTTATTACTTACATATAGATGTGACTTCATTTCTTTTGATACCGTCAAAAACGGTCCATTAGCGGTAATCTGTAACTGTTCGCAAAGGTAGTCAAAGTCCCCCCCAACCCCTGTAAAAGGAAATTGCATGGGTATTAGGGGAATGGTTGGGATGTAAAGGTGGTAGACGCTAGTCGGCTCCTTCACTGCGGGACCTTTGTATCCCGCAATTGAATTTATCCAGTGGACAGTGGAGTTTAATAATCTCATTATGTTTTAATTGATATAATCCATTACTGACAAACATATCAAATTACGTTAGAGTTAATTACAATCCCCTGCTGTCGGTTTTCCAGACAACTCCCCATAGCCAGCTGTAATAGTTATCACCTTTAAGTTGAAGTACCTGTTACGAAGAATTCACAATTCTGCCGACTTTATGTATTTTTTGTTGTACACACTTAATATATTGAATTATATTCCCAGATAAGACTTAGTTTGAAACAACCCTTCCATACAGCCTGAAAAATCTTTCCAACAACATGTCTAATGCATGCAATTGATTTAGAACCATATACTGATATTTAAAATATAAGATTTTCAAATTTGTTGTATTTATTTCTATTTATAGATAGTCCACGTGAATTGATTAGTCGACTAGCTGTTCAGCGGTCTGCTAGTGTCAGCGAGGAATGGAGTACGTTTAACAGTAGCTCGTCATTCACGGAATTAGAATACCAGTATAAAGTGTCGTGTGATGAGTACTATTATGGACTAGGTTGTTCCATTCTGTGCAGACCGAGGGATGATCAGTTTGGACATTTTACCTGCAACGAGAATGGCACTAAAGTGTGCAACAGTGGCTGGTCGGGACCATACTGCGATCGGGGTGAGTAGAAATCTACATCTTTCTAGCCTATGTGAATGACGCGTGGTCGTGTGCCTCCACGTGGCTTTGGAGTGTATACATGAAATTTACACATCGAACCTCATTCTTTTGCTTGACCTAGCTATGGTACCGGTAAAATGCACCGATATACTTATGAATGGCAATTTGGAGTGAAGTTCAAGTTTGGCGGGAGTTGGGACAAATCCAATGAATAGCTTAACTGCCGTATACATCGAAGTCATACAAATTGTCCCTCTGTGTCGCCATGCGAGACGTCACCGTAAGATAAGATTTAGGCAGACAGAAAATGGAAGCTATTGTCACCCTACCAAAGGCAGCCGTTTGACCGTATATTGAATATAGTAGTGCCCACATTGTTAAGGGGGCAGCTGCAGATCGAGTTATAAAACCACAGAAAAGCTATCGATCAGTCGACAAGTTCAAGTTTTCCTCTTCCCTATATATTGTCCAGCCCCTTAAAATATAAACAGACCTTATGACACGAACGTATTTGTGTACTTATAGATCTATTTGAAAAGCCACGTGTATTGAGTCCAAAATAAAGAGAAATGTAGTCTATACTTAGCTCTCTATACTACCTAGCCGAATATCTGGCAAAAAAGAGTTGGATTAAAAGAAACCAGCAGACCTGCAGTCTGTTAAAAACACGGACATTTTAAGTGCAGCTCTATCTACAATTCTAGATTAGATTTGAGTTTTTTGCTTCCAAGGTGTTTGGCATAGCAGCTGGTTTATTCCTACAGTTTTTAACAAATCCCAGCAGCTGAAAATCGGCCCTGTTATCAGGCTACTATCTAGGTCAATCCTAGCACCTGTCCGAGTGATCTCTTACAAGTAAAAGTTGATTAAGTCCGCTTATCAGTCAATCTATCTACAGTAAGCTCTAAATAACTTCTCGCCTCTGTGCATTGTAACCCGTGTTCATTTTTTTTATTATCATTTTTGCTCATTTCAGCAATTTGTTTACCTGGCTGCCACCCGGACCACGGCGTATGTGGAAAACCCAGCGAATGCAAGTAAGTTGAAGAGAAGATATACATAGTTTACTGTTCGTTAACTCCTCCTTTGAAGTTCTATTGTTCTTATTTGATAGTATGTTGGAAGTGTTGCCGCATGTCTGGAGCGTGACAGGTTTTAACCCGGCTCTTCTAACGGCATCGCTCGGTTCACTTTCTACCCTCTTGATGAGCGAAAGAATGCGTGTGTTAGTGTAAGACTTGTTGCTCTTCCATCCCTTGTAAATCCCGTCTCGAGCTCAGATTTGATCCGGGCCGGGACGATAGTTCACATTACAACCAATACATTGTCTTTATTCCCCTGTTGTGGCCTCAAAACCTTGCTGGCTTTGGCCGTGGGATTCGATCAGAAATTAGGCATAAAGTGGACAATAGCAGTCCGAAGCACGCTCGACCAACAAGAGAGCGTGTGTTACTGGGCCGAGACGAACCCAGCGCATGCATTTGTAACCAAAACATGGGCCCTGTAGTTGACACTGCCCAAGCACTTGACTGTTTTTAGAAATGGACACTACAAACTCGTCTGCGTATCATCACTGGTAGAAATTCAGGTGTGGGAACGTTGAGAACTTAATGCCCCAAGAATTCTATCACCCAATAAAAGGGGCTTTACGCTGAATAATTGCAGGGCGTCAAGCCTACAGTAGAATTCCCACGCTCTTGACCCAGACTACGGAACTCGTTTTCTCTTGGTTTACATAATCGCCTGAAATGAAGCCTAATCTCTTGAGTGTGTATTCTGTCCATCAAAAATATCCATCCAATCTAGAAAAGTAATTTGTTACATTATGTGAACAGTAGGGAAGCTAGCTGAAATTGGCCAGTGTATATTTATAGTAAGAACGGCACGCGTATATTTCCGCTCTTAAACTCTCTGATTTCACTGCTATCAAATGTCTCGGTAGCCCTGTCCGTAATTCCCTTCCACACCCCTGTGTAATGCCTACAATCAGCCCCAAGGGAGGGATACGCGATTGTTATCACTAGTACTAATGCGTTTCACGAAGGGAATGGCACCAGTGGCGTCTCCACTTCGACCTAAACAAAGTTACTTCCACCCTACCACTTCAAAATACATTTAACCTAATGCTGGTAACACTCTTACCTCGTTACCGGTGACATTCAGTTTTCAAATTTTCATTTTATATCTATAATATTATATCCGGTACTTTTCAAACAAAATAGCCTATAGCCTTTCATTTACCCTGAATCTTTCACTGTAATGTATGTTACTTTTGACTTTCAGATGTCGTTTAGGCTGGCAGGGTAGAAACTGTGATCAGTGTATGCCGTACCCTGGGTGTAAAAATGGTACCTGCAATAAGCCTTGGGAATGCAATTGCGAAGAAGGCTGGGGTGGTCTTTTCTGCAATCAAGGTAAGCTAACGAAATAGAAACCTGGTATTATTCCTGCACTCATAAACTACTTCCAGAACCCATATATATCCTTTTTGAATAGTCTACATTGTTGCTATTTAGGTAACACAAGAAAAGAATGCATTCAACTTGTTCGTTGACTATATCCTAATAATAACGATAAAATTCTTTTTTGTTAAAACTTTGTCTGGCTCAATACATTCAAAATATGCAACATTGTAGCAAATAATGTTCACGTCAACGCAAGAAAAGGTATCCATGTAATTGATTGTGAACAGCTGTTAAATGGTCTGCTCGTCTATATACCGGATTATAAGGGTTAAATTACACAGCCTAACTCTTGACACGGCGCCACTGCTCTGTTAGAAATTGATGTCAACTCACACCAATTGTAGACAAGACAAATAAACACCAACGGAAGACAGCAGTCAAAATAAACATGAATGAAATAGCTAATTGACACAAATGATAGTACTAGCTAAGCAGTATAGTGAAATGAATGAATAGAACTTTTATACTCTACATTATTTACCAACATAAAAATTAGAATGGTGTCCTGCTTGTGCCTGCTATAAAGAGATACTACAGTAGAATTAAAAGATCCTATAGCCTTAAAGTATCAATAAAGAAATATAAATTATAATGTAAATGAATTTTATTTTTTCAGATTTAAACTACTGCACCCACCACAAGCCTTGTAAAAATGGAGGAACTTGTCAGAATACGGGAAAAGGCAGTTTTACCTGTGATTGTCCGGCAGGGTTCTCTGGAAAGCATTGTGAGGTGGAAATTGATGATTGTGCAGCCAGACCTTGTTTGAATGGGGGCACATGCCAGGTGAGTTAATCGAAAATACCACACTAAATGATGTAACACTTGCATCAGACATAGTATTTGGAGTTCATAATTTTTTATTGATCTTACACTATTATTAATCTGTAGTATTGTACAAAATTATTGTAAATCTGTTCTATTGTACCAAATTATTATTAATCTGTACTATTGTACAAAACTATTATAAATCTGTACTATTGTTTCTAGGTAAAACACATGTAGCTGAACTCTATTATGTCATATAATTGAGCTCCCAATTAAATTGCCCTTTTGTTTTGTGTTCAGGATGTAGGGACTGGTTTCCGATGTAGGTGCCCCTCAGGGTATCATGGACCCCTTTGTCAAGTGATGGGGAAGACCTGTACAGATAACAAGTGTTCCAATGGAGCCACTTGTGTAGTGGAAAATGGCAACCATAAGTGTTTGTGTAGTTCTGGCTACACTGGTCCAAACTGTGAACTGGAACTCAATGAGTGCTTGTCCAACCCTTGTCAAAATGGTAAGAACAAGTTATTTACTTATGCAATTTAACAAAAGAAAGAAAAAAACAATATTTAAAAAAAAAAAAAAAAAAAGTAAAAAAATTAACCTTTATTAC
This sequence comes from Mopalia vespertina, assembly GCA_030265115.1. NCBI lineage: Eukaryota > Metazoa > Mollusca > Polyplacophora > Chitonida > Mopaliidae > Mopalia > Mopalia vespertina. The sequence continues at coordinate 12,637 of JAQQZZ010160009.1, read as the reverse complement.
CACTGGCAATCAGTTGTACAGAATCCTTACATTTCCAGTTACAAAAAAGTTGCTAAAGAAATTTAAGAAAAATGACAAATTGTCCAGTGTATAGTTGAGTGTAGCATAAGGAGTATTGATTCAATTTTATCAAACTTTTTTACTTGTATCTATCTGCCCTCTAGCTAAGGGCAGTTTGGTTGGAGTGTAGCCGTGCTGTCTTTACTTAGCACTGGAGGAAGATTAACTTTCTGACCGTATCAAAACACCTCACACTTTATGGTTGTGTTAGTATCAATTATTGTGGGCATGCACCACTGTCCTATAAGTGAAATGCCCATAAGCATGGTGCAAACATCAATGAATCATTCAATAACTTATATTTACGCAAACCATTTATTCCTTCAGGTGGCCGGTGTCTGGATGAATTAGGAGGATTTCGGTGCATTTGTGGTTCCGGGTTCCAAGGTTCAACTTGTGAAGAAAATCTGGATGACTGTACGAACCACCCTTGCAAGAATGGAGCTACCTGTCTTGATCAGGTGAACAGTTATGCTTGTCGCTGTGTTCCTGGTTTTGTGGGACGTCATTGTGAAACTAATGTAGATGATTGTCAAATGCATCCTTGTGCAAACGGCGGAACTTGTTTTGATTTAGTGAATGATTTCGCATGCACATGTGCACCAGGTTTCAGCGGTAAGGATTGTCGACACAATATCAACGAGTGCGGAAGTTCACCCTGCGTACATGGTGCAACTTGCCAAGACCTAGTGGCTGATTATCGGTGCGCCTGTACTATGGGTTTCTGGGGAAAGAATTGCCAATATCTTGATGGCGAGGTGCCGGAAATCAAAACCACAGAGCCACCAACAGAACCACCTACTTCTCAAGTGGTGGAGGCAACAACAAAGGAAGCGGCTTCAAATGCTTCAGGTCTTGCTGGATCAGTTCGCAACGGTGAGGAATCGGATGGATTAACGATGCAGCAGTGGGCATTAGTGGTGTGTTTCGGGGCAGGAATTCCCCTTATTATCATCATTATTGTGGTGTTGATTCTCCTGTTACGTAGGAGAAGACAGTCAGCACAAAATGACAACATGCACAAAGAGCGTGAACAAAATGATGTGAATAATATGAACAATAAGTGTGTGGAAACAAACATTTTTACAACCATTCCACCAAGTTCATCAAGTGTTAAAGTGACAAATGAAGAACAAGACTTCAATACATTCAAAAATACACATAATTACTTGGAAAAAACAAGTAATCATAAGCATTTGATTAAAGACTTAAATACAAAAGAACAATTTCCAAGAAAAGACTTTGAGTCCGCTCAGCATTTAAAAATTCCAGACGTTGACGTTTTATCAACGGAGGACACACTTTCACATTCTAACAGGTAGGTGTACTCTTATAATTTCAGGCATTTAATTCTTTAATGTTTTAGGAGTGTCGATTTCTGTTCTGGATTCAAAAAAGATTTAAGAGGCTTGAAAATATGTTGCCAGCCAGTATTTAGTGTTAGCTAAAAGGTGTGTTGTACCGCGCCCCACCTAGGTTAACGAGGGCAATAGTTTCATTGTCTTCAAAGAATAACTTGTGTAGAGTGAGTAATGCTGCCTGATTGAAAATGTCCACATTGGGAGAGCCAGTGTCAATAAGGCTTCTCCGAACAGAGGCCCATTCTTGCAGACAGCCAGTTTAAAAGAATTTCTCAAACAAAACTGTGAAGATGTTTAAAATACTGTCTATTGTTGTGATGTCAGCTAACATGAAATCTTTGTTTTTTCTCTTTCCAGTGAATACCAGCAAGCTAGACAGTTTGTCAAAGCAGTAAATATGCCATCGGGCTGTCCAGTGGACCCTGTGCTCCAGTTTGAGCAGCCCTTCCGAGATGGAGTTTTGGCCACAGAAGTCTAGTGTCTACAGTGCTTCATCTCTCCATCCTACAACACACATATATATACATCCATCCAGCCTGACTTCTCACTCTATAGTCGGGCAGCTTATTTATTTGAAATTCCACCTTTTTATTTCATGTTGCATAAAAGTGAATCTTAAGTTAAAAGTGCCTTTCTCGTGTACATAGGAGATGCAATAGGACATGGGTTGACTTGAGCGTGCACTGTTTCATCGATATTATTTATCACTTCACTTTATGGCATTTTGACATTATTTGGGCTTAAAGCCTGTATATATTATGCAAGCCTCAGCATTTCATATTGGCTAGACCAGTGCTTAGTCCTGGTTTTACAGAGATGGTGTTAAGGGCCTACGGACAATTGTTAGACCTACACTCTGAACTGATACTCCAGATGAGTGGATTTGTACACGCACACTGCCCAGTTTGCCGTATATAGACCACGCGAAATGTCTGGATTTTCTACTGTGATTACCCCTTTCATTACAAGTGCACCCCCAGCTTGTATTGTTAAAGACTTTGTTAGTGTTTTAGAGTGACTATTTGTTAACCACTGTTAAAACAAATAATTTGTTTCTGGCTTAATGCTGCAAATATGTGGCTTTGGGGACCTATATTATAAGAGAAAAGTTGTGCAATTTTTGCTGTATCTATTTAAAGTGTACCTGTAAACTGAAGTGCAATGGTGGCATATGCTATTACACTACATGAGGTTGTGTGATTGTGTGTATATGCTGTGAAATTCGGACATCACTTGAAAACTGACCACTGTGTGAAGAATTTGCTCATCGATGAAATGTACTGAAAAAATCACCCGAATTCACAGCTATAAACTTGGCTTTAATACTATAAGTGCGATTGTTTGTTAAATCAAAGATGTGTTTGTTTTGTCTGAGTAGATTATCTGATGAGTAAACTGCTAAAGTCACTCATGGGTTACTCTACAATTGTCTGTTTGTTAATGTCTTTTGTTAATGACTCTGTGTTATATGGGCAACTTAGCCCAAATGTTATCAGTTAGGGAATGACCTAGTCAATTTGTATGTCTGTGTTTTTTGTGTTAAAGTTTCAAATTCTAGACTGCGATCAATTTTAAGGCATTCAAGCTTTTGTAGTATTACAAACTGCCCACCATTCCAAGTTATCACTTAAACTTTCATAAAAAAAATTTCACTTGAAAATTCAATTATAAATTCAAACAATCAATTTTTTCAAAAATTTGTTTAGAATTACAATCTTCTCTATGTCTCAATGCTAATGAAGTAAATATTAACAATTGAAGTTTTGTAATTAGCAGTTTGTGACCGTTTATAAGAGAAACTGTCAAGTGTCAACTATGCTATATAATTTCTACCGCAGTTGCATTTTGTGCGCCTGTGATGTTACTTGTAAGTAATATGTATATTTATAGTGAATTGCTGTATATATAAAAGTATATTATCATGATAATATCATGGTGATAGACATAAATAAAAGAGGTCACAAATTTGACTATTTTTTCAAATACATTATTTGACTCTGAATTTAATATATACCAATTCAAGGTTGATACAGATAATAGCATGTTTAAAAGATGCCTAAAGAAACTGGTGATACTTAAACTTCTACAAATGTTTTCAGATGAAAAAAAAATGTATATCTAGGATAAAGTTTATATGCATTTTTTTTTTTTGTCCTGCTAATTTTGTAAAAGTTTATTTTGGATTTGATTATCACTAAATGAGAAAATCTACAACTTAAACTTTCTCAGTGTCGATTTGAAGATCACCAACATACAACCAAATTTATTTAACAATCCAAAGCCTTATGGAACCCTTAATTAAATTTTGAAATCTCCTGCAAACAGTTGAAAATGTGTTAGTTCTGGTTTGTTGAACACATTTCATTTAATTTCAGGAAATCTGATATTTCATTGCTTGTGAAAAATATTGTTCCTAAAGGCTTGGTAAAGCGTTCAGTGATAGGCTGTATGTTATGATCTTGTATTGGTTTCAGTGTTAATATTTCTAATAATGATAGCCGTGTAGGTCAACATTTTTTAAAGCAAAATAATTCAGAAAGATTCATTCTGTGTATATTGTGATACCTGGCTTAATCACAAGGCTACATGCAGGATATTGTTGAAATTAAAATTTATGATAGAGAAAAACTGAAGTCTCTGAATAGTACATTAACAGATTTGTTTGGTTGGCCATCACAATATCACTATATTTTACTATTTCGACTTCTCCTAAAAAAAACTAAAACGACTGAATTATTTTATTTTCAAAAATATTTTACTACATGGCGTTTGCATATCCCCATTACAGCAGGCCTATATATCTGTCAATAAACTAACCGTCAACAAGATATGGACAACACCAATGATTACAAAAGTGGAATCTGTTCAAGGTTTAATTCTACCTGGTACAAACATCTATAGTAGTTTTTGGTATGTGAATTCTGTTATTATCAATCTTTTCATTAAAATGGCTTGATACAAAACGTCTCCAAGCAGACGACCAAACACAAAATGGCGGCGTCCGTCCGGCGTGGACAAGGTGTGAGACACTCACGTTCTCACGGGCCGTCCAGTGTTTGGAAAGAAAACAAACTAAAAAATCATTAGACTGAGTGAAGCTCTCATGCACCACAAAAGCAGTACATCGGCCTATGAACAAGCCACACAAGAGCGAACCTATAAAATAGACTGCGATCAGGACGTCACCTTGCAACAGCTGACTGCATCTAGAGCGGACAACAAAACAAGCAATATGACCTAAGCTAGGACGCTATTGATTTCGTTCTCTCGTTGAAGTGACAGTCAGGTTTTAGACACGGTGTCAGCTTGGAAGGCCTTCTCCCCCCGACAATACATCTTATACAGGCACCGGCACATCTAGCTGCTGTGGGCTACAGTCTGAATTTCTGAAAGTAACCTTGTCAATAGATAGTAACCTCACCAAAAAGAAGAAAAAAACTAAAGCGCGAGCAACGACACGTGCAGACACATATCATTGCACCATTGACCCGTCACCTCGCGCATTCACCTTTACCCAGTCGTGGGACCCTCATTCATCCGAAACAACACCACCTCACCTATTCGTGGGAACATCTTTATACAAACAAAACCTTTGCTATTGAAAAATACGGTTTTAATTCAATCTGTCTTTGGCTAACATTGGGACTGCGAATATAGCTTCTGGGCTGATATTTACCGTGAACAATATCAGGGAAGCAGGATACTTGTAGGGCTTATCATCTATGTGTAATGCCTACCAAGGAAGCATTTGTGTAAAAGGCAAATTGAACTAAATTTCAGTGCATTTGGGGAAGTAAAAGATAAGCCGAGAGTATAGATGACCTTTCTCACGATCCAACGCATTGTTATATATATTATTAAAAGATTTTGCACAGCTATGTGAGCTCACATTCTATTTAATTAAGCATACATAATAACCACTTGGTTTATAATCCAAGCATTCATACAGAAATATGGCCTATGTCTATATATACCCTCAGAACCATGTTTATGACTAATCCTGTATACAAAATGAGCAGTTGGGAAAATTTAAACACAAATGAAGAAAATAAAAAACGTTTGGTGAATGAATGAAAATCACATTTATTTCGTTTGCTGATAGCATTAAAACGTGAGACACGCAAACCTATGGGCTTAATGAGAATTCCTTGCACTCAGCTCCCAACAGAAAAGATTTTTTTTAATATAATAATGAAAAACAAGCTCTACAGATGTATATCAAGTATTTTCTCACCGATAAACGTCTATTAAAAGCTAAGCCATGTAACAGCACACTACACTTGAGGAGAGCAAGCAGCCTGTTTTTCTCTGAGAGTTGTAGTAGATTCCTCGCATGCCATTCGATTCTACATTTGCCTCCCGCGGCCTTTCGCGTACAGATAACACTGCGTCACTGATTGGCCGATAGTAGAATGCGCAACGTTACGTTTCTATGGAAACAAACCACGGCCGGCGTCGTAACCGGTACTCGTAAAATAAGTTGGATGCAAAAACCTCTGGATCTAGACTTAACTTATTTTACAGTATTTTCGTTATTCATTAACTTATTTTATTAGAAAACAAATAAAAAACACTCTGGATTTGAATTTTTTCCTTTTTAACGGGAATTGTGAAAAGCTGTCATATAACATTTTAAACGCATTTTAAAAGCTTCTTCACATTGTTACCAAAATGAAACAGCGTTTCATTTCTGCTGGTAACACGTTTTAAGGACCAACGTGATGCTAATAAACAACAAACTGTTTCTGTTTTCCACTCTTGACGATAGCCTGCTAGAAAGGTTTCAAGAGGTTTCCTCAACTTATTTCTGTCATGCATTTGGGAAGCAAGCTAATCTTAAACGGATAGCTGGCAAATTAACCTTACAACGAACTAAATGCATTTATGAAGAATAAGCAAGAAGACTATGACGCTGTGCTTTCTACACAGCCCCACAGGTATATAACGTAAATATATATTTGAATGCAGAGAAAACAAAATGCTTGCCTTCACTGGGATTTGAACTCGGGTCTCTTACCATAGCAGGGACTTCGCTCTACCGCACTATTAAAATAAATCCAGGATTAGATAGCCTTTCGCCATGTTATCTTAGATTAGTCATTTAATCTGCTATTAGCGACGAAGCTTGGCTTGGGCAACTGCTCCCAGAGTTACAGCTCAGACTCACGGCAAATTAACCACGAATTTACATCCAAGTAACGGCTGTGAGTCTCTATTGTAAATATATTTATTGTCGTCATTTTTCATTTTCATATCGCTCCAATATTAAACTATTATATATTGCCTTATTGTGATTTGATTAGCTGACAATGGGGATGACTGTGCCAGACGAACTGCGCATTGTATGTCAATGATAAAATACCGCATAAAGTGCGTGAGAGAGGGTGTTTTATGAAACCAAATAGTTGTAGTGCTTGCGACGCCGCACACACCAAATAGACACACGCCGACAATTTGATCTCGCGCCAATCGCTTATTTGGTCTAATATTTGATCTTTAATAACGCTAGCACGAGCATATCGCGAATATACTTTCTGATAAGATGTCGAAATTGCTTGATAATCTCGAATAAATGTGTCACTTGTTACTCGCAGGGTTTTCACAACAATGGCTAGTTTTATGTTCTTTGTCTGTATATTTGTTCTTACGGAAGTAAAGTTAAACGCAGATTGGGTCAACAGTGTTTTAGGGCTGGGTAAATATGGGCTCTTGTAACAGAGGGGAGACTGATGCCGACCTGGCCAGGAGCGGCGAGGGGAGGGGAATTTACACCATTTTAACAATACCTTACAGTTGAAATCGTCAAGAAATTGCTGATCGGCGGAGAAACACGATCACAGAGTTAACCGAAGCCCGGCGAACAATGGCTCATTCATCGAATGCCTTAATAATGAAATATAAAAGTCATAACGAATTGAGAAATGGGAGCTTAAAGAGTTGAAGGGACCGATTAAAGTATCAGCGTATCAACTTTCTAACTGGACTGACAGCAACACAACGCACGAACAAGACAAGGGAGTATAACAACAGAGAGAACAGAGGATCTCTGAACAAACATACGAACAATGAGTGTTATTGTTTCAACGTGCAACACAAAGCATTCTGCCCTGTAATGGTTACAATATTATCAATATTTTCACGTTCCCAACTATTCCCCTTTTTTCAACCCCTTACAATAGCCCCAGTTAAACAGACGGGAAATAGACGGGGATGGTCGCATATTTCCTTGATTATGACCTGCAGAATCTCGAACAACAAAACCTCGTATATGCATTCCTTGCCACACCGCGCGCGACAAAATACAATAGGCCTACATTCTATTTTGTAATAGCAATCAGAAGAGAAGAAAACATGGGAGTAAACAAAAATGGACTGCTAAATTTTTAATTAATTTTCGAGTATAACTTCATTTGTTATTTAATATTTAATTCATGAATCTTTACAAGAAAAGAAAATACTATTGATACTATGAATAATACTATCTGGAATTCAATATGGGTTGAAAGTATATTTCGTCAAATGTTTTTTCCGAGATGAAAAAGAAAGTTTATATTACATGCTTATCTATTTATGAAAAGAAAATGTTGGTTGTCTAATTAATCCAACATGTGGTTGGAAAATATATTTAAAAAACAAAACAAAAGCAAGACTTTTCAATTCGAGCCATTATTGGACATTTTAATATACGGTAAATAAATACACAAGTGCATGCGTGGTGAGACTTCGTGTACTTATTGTATTTTACATTTTATTTATTTATTTATTTTTATTTTTTTTAAATTTTCAAAGACTTTTAAGAAGCTGGAAAACGTTTTTTTTACCATATGGTATGTAAGTCGAGAAAGATGATATAGCAGGTATAGTCCTAAACCAGACAGTGTTCATTGTAGCATATAGGATGACACGACATATGTGTAGCAGAGGACGAGTGCCAGCTGTCAGGCACTGGTACATTTATCAGAGCAGACAACAACCATACTTCATTCCTATTATTATAAAAGACAAATTATTTCTATAAATAAATATAAAGTCAAAGCATACTTTTTTCTATGCTAATTAATGTTTCTTTTTAATTTTGTCCAGTTAAGGTCGAGAATTCAATATAAAAAAGTTCTTCTCTGTTCAGCTATACTCTGTGAAAATCACAGTAAATCCCTACCAAACATCCCTTTAACCATAAGATATTAACGATAGTGACAACTAAACATTTAACTTGAATCTTCCAGTGTGTTTCCTTTCGAACCGTTCAAATGCAATAGAATTAAAATTAAATCAACTGCTAAAATTTTCAAAAAAGAGATGTAAAGTTAGCTATAGATTCCAACCTCGATATATGTGAATTGTATGCATGAGCGAGTTACATTTTCCAATTCCCCTTGAAGTGTGAAACATTTTATGGATAAAATACATTTTATGTTCTAATCCCTATTTGGAACACGATTTGGACGTTCTCTGGTCTGTTAAATAGCTTAAGACTTTAATTACTGTAAATACATGTCAGACATTTCTGCCAGGTGAGAAAGCGTTAGCTGCCATGGCCCGATTGACCGTAAAAACAAACATCTGTGAAAAGATATAGCTAAAGACCTGTCAGACATTCAGGCACCGTGTTCAACATCAAGTCTGCCATGTTCCAAACTGAAATGGCCCAATATTTACGGGTAGTTGAACCCAACATAACATTACGCCTTGTACGAAAATCCTTTATATACAGGTAACAATTTGTAGGTACCAAAAGCAGGCACTCACTGGACACCCATTATGTAACGCACACACGTCGTAAACGATAAAAGACTGACATAATGTGATAATAACGGCAGAATGTATGTAAGAAACACCCCTCAGTGATCACGAACAAAATACGATTGTTGTTAAAACATTTATATCACAGTTTTATAGTGTATGTTTCTGCTTTGGTGGTCTCCTGGTTTATATGCCATTATTCTATGCTACATGGTTTCTTTAAGTTCAACATAAATAATATAGTAAATATATATATATAAAACATTTACTGACGATTCACCCACATATATCATAAATATACACACGTTCAGACTTGTATCAAACAAGTCGACGAAAGCAACAAATCATGAAAGGGTATAAAAGAGTGGGGAAAAAACCAGAAACCCAATATCTGGCATTTATATATGTAAATATCTACACGGGAGTTGAAACAATGCACGTATACTCCAACATGTGCCTGATTTCGGTTTGATTAACATTTGATGGTGTTTAAAGGCGTTCTAAAGTACATTGCATTTACATGAAGACATTTTAATGCATGCCGGTATTTTTGGTGAGACACCGGGAAGAAACATCTCAAAACGCAACCAGCGATATCCGGATTCAATTGCAAGAAAAGTTGCCCATTGTATACCGACAGAACTTTAAAATTACTAGCATTGCTTTGTAATGATTGATATTAAAACTGGCCGAATTCCAGATGCATCAGAAGTTCAGTTCAGTTTGTTTTTTGTTCGTTTGTTAAACTCCTTTTTATGTGATCCAATATAAAATAAGGCTTTCGTGTATACATGTTAGGATGTGCAGCCAGAAGGAAGCCTGGTAACTCAATTGATATACATATACACTCAACGTTATCATAAGTTCTCAGGACTGGTATGTATGTTATGTTATGGGATATACCGATATCTACAATTCCTTATAGTTTGTGTACCGTAAAGTCCTTAGGTGTATGGTAAATGCAGTTTGAAGATGTCAGGATATGTTGGAATTGTTTCGGGTTTGACCAGAGTCTAACTTTGTACTTACGTTAATATTATGTTTGTTTGATGGGGTGTAACGCCGTACTTAAGGCTATTTCACTCACATGACGGCGTGCCAGCCCAATGGGTGAAGGAAATCACCATCGATGCCACTGGCAGCAGGCGCAGGCAAGAAAGAAAAACAAAGGACAATCAGAACGTAATGCAAATACATCACGAACAGCTCGGCTTCTTGTTGCCCCTTTACTCTGAAAGCACCAGGACACCAGGAAGCTACCTTCCAACCCTCCGCTGAACCACTAGACGCCAATGCATGGCAGTTAGAAACGACACTATAAAAGGCAAGAATGGAATGCAAAATATGCATGCCTCTTGTCAGAAAACATAGTACCCGAATTTACAAAAAACTGACTTCATGATGTCTTCGAGCTGGTAGAGTGACGCTCTCGCCACAACGCTCTCAACAATTCTAAGTATATTCGAATTATATAAGAGCGATGGACAAATGACATATAACTACAAAATTATATATAATTATCAAATACATGGTTAAAGGGATATATCACACAAGGTGATGGAGTGTATACGAATAGGGAGTTCCTCAATAAAGTTAAGAGCGGTTTGGAAATGTCGTGAAAAAAATGATGGCACAATGCTATAAGCAAAAAAGCAAAAGAACCGAAATCTGTTTTGACGACACAAGCTCTAAAATATTCAACTCCTTTATTTTCAGTATTTTAGGATTTCAGAAGACATTAAGCAGAAGTCAAAACAACTTTTTAACGGAGCTGCACTTGTAAATATTGGGATGATTTCTTGATATCTTATAAACATATCCGTATAGATTTCAACCTCCTTGGTGTAGGGGACAAACAGTATGTCGAACAAGTTATACTTAAGTTTTGAATGACGTACTTTAAGTCATTCTGTGCTTGAAACAAACAAAATGTCTGGCATTCTTCCCCATTGATAGACAATTTCACACAGCACATGCAGAGTGAAAGCCAAGTCAGTATACTACTAAAGGAAAAAAAAACACATACTCAGTTCGTGGCGCTTCAGTACTATAAGAGAAAACTTCGGATGGTAGCTTACAGACTACAGAGACATATCGGACGTGTTGGCCTGGACGAAACGCGCCAGGATTGGGGAGAATTCGGCTGATTTCTATTAATATCTAACACGACCCAGCCGTTCTTTTGATAGATACCACATCGCGGAGAGCTCAAAGAACTCAGATTTGCTATTTTATTCTCTAAAACATTAATAATACATCGACAAAATAAAGGAAATGTTATTTTTGTGCAGGACGAAAATAATTGTTTCCATATATTTTTCTCCTATACACCTATATAAACTTTTCTTCATTTGTATTAATCTTTATTCACAATTGATGCTTGAACAAAGAATTCAAGATAAAGAGAAAACTTAATTACAATATAAAATTACATATATTGCGGAAATTAAATTCTGCCTCCCATTCATGAAGTGTTTGGATGATTCACCCAGTGGCCTATCATCTCTAATCCGTTCACAGACGGCCATTGTTAACATACTTATTCAGTTTCAAAAATACATATCAGATTAAAAACATATATACGTGGGTTTGGTTTTGTCAATGTTAAATGATGTTCATGAGTGGTTTTATTCCGGAGTTTTAAAGATTTAATGAATTTCTATTCAAACTTAGAAAAACACATTGGAATGCATATTGTATGTATGTTATTGTGTGCTTTTAATTAAATCTAGTTTTATCTTTATACAATATAGCAAACATTTTTATGACAAGCACATGCGTGCTGTGCTCTTTATATGCAGATATTCACTGCATATATAGTTCATATTTAATACGGTCCCCATATTCATCGAGAGATATGAATTTGCTTGCTGTACTATATGTATGTGTAATTCGACTTCAAGTAAATCGTGCTTAGTTTTAGAACTAACCAAGCGTGTTTAAACACCGGGCTATATTTCACCTCGATTGCCACACTAATTATAAACTCTGTATGTAAATTACAGATAATTAATATTAACAGTTTCATATCTAGTTACACACATGTAAATAATTTAACCGTTATTGTTTTAATAATTCATACTGGTTAGGACGATCGCGGTACAGGTTTAAAAATCATATTCATTATTGACGTGTTTAGACTGCTGTATAGAATCGGATATAACAAAAGATGCTTAACCCAAGAGCGTATAGATTCACCGTCCTGTTTTTTTGATCATTTCTGTGTTAATATTTTAGGGTATTTTGTATTTTTTTAATTCCAAAATATCGATAAAATACCATATTTTCCTTCCTTTCTGTCAGCGAGTCATTCCAGAAAATTGATTGATTGATTGACTGATCGATCCATCGATCGGCTGGTTGGACTTATTGATTGATTGGCAAGTTGATTGGTTGATTAATTGGTTGATTGATTGATTGGTTGATTGGTTGGTTGATTGATTGATTGGTTGGTTGATTGGTTGATTCATTGA
>JAQQZZ010159998.1:0-12091 GCA_030265115.1 Mopalia vespertina | reverse complement strand
TCATTCATTCATTCATTCATTCATTCATTCATTCATTCATTCATTCATTCATTCATTCATTCATTCATTCATTCACTTATTTATTTATTTATTTATTTATTTATTTATTCTTCTCTTTCAATTAAGATTGTTAAAAACATTATGCAATTATAGCAATAGTCAATGTCTCTTCGAACGGTGGATCTTGATCTAACTTTATTAACGTCATAGATATAGCCTAGCGTATAATAATCAGTTATATTATACCTCACTTAAATTTCTCCATAGCATTTGCATGTGTTTCTTGCGGGCCATTTTATGAGCTATTGGCTACCATGGTGATACCTGCCAACAACGCTTATGAGTTACTTCCCTTAGAAAATGTATTTTGCATTACGGAGAATTATGATTCATTCAGTTTCAAGAGAATTTAAGGGTGTTTTTACGCCGTCTGCATACCGTTGTCCAGTGGACAGGCTAAGAATTGGACAACCAGTCATGATGTAAGCGGGTACTTGGATACGTACGATGTTAAACTCCAGTTGACCAAAGAGACCCAATTATCTCCAGTAGGCTGCTTTATACATAATCAGATATTTCCAAAACTAACTCAGCATGTAGAATATCATTACGATGTCGATTAATCACTACGCAGGACAAATGTTTAATGGGTTCTGAATGGTTTACATATAAATACAATTGTGTAAACAATCAGAGAAACAACAAGTCCCCAAAGAATATCTTTCAATTTACAGTTCAATCCATTGTTGTGAACTGAAAATCATCTGGCATTTTTTTCTCTCACTTTTTTGTCAATTAAAATGGTCATAATTATACAAGACAAAAACCCACAACAACGAAATGAAGCTCAATATTAATTTATAAATTGACAATAGAAGGCCTATAGTATTCGTTTCTACGAGGAGGGGACGAACAATCTGTTACTTATGGTACTTCACCGAACAAGGAACATACGCTGCGACACATTTTAGGTCCTTGCACCCCATGATGGTACACTGGAGGTTCTGCATCGGATACTATGGATTCAAACCCCGCTGTAGACTAAAAACTTTAGATTGACACTTTTAAAAATAGTACCAAGTTATTTTTTCTTTTCATAATTATCGTGTATTTCCTTGAGGAGGGCGTTGTATAACGACACTTTGATTTACGACCAGGTCAAATGGCTCTTGTAGACACGACAACTATTTCCAGAAATACAACAACAAACCTTGTTTTCTCAAACACACACGTTTAAGTATACTGACAAGTGTGTCACACTAGGTTTCGTGTTATTCAGCTAATTACTTACGATGTGAATGTATTATATCTCAAGTCCAATTATGGCTTTGCCGACAAGTCGGAGTCGTAAGCTGTACAAGCAAGTCACAACAGTTAAACGGGAAAGATCGGGTTATTTTAAAATATGGCCTGTAACACTTTGAGTTAGGTGCACGATTGGCTTTTCGCGCACTTTCTCGCGTTACTTGTCATCTACAGGCACTCAGTCAACGTGTTATCTTTAACGTCACGTGATGTCTTACCTAGAATAAATGATGATAAAGCCAATGGTATACCTTAATGAAAACTTTGGCATGTCCGTCACGGATACGATAGTATAAACTAGACCCACTTGTCAGTGTTAATGGTTGTATTAACCACCCCGACTAATCCATCTGACTTAAAGTTTTCGTAGAAACAGAAAGCTTTCCTGCATATAAAAATGTTTCCAATAAATCCGAAAACTTCCTTACAAATAAAAATGTTTCCCACTAATCGAAAACCTTCTAACAAATTAAAAGGTTTCCAACAAATCGAGATTTTTCTTACAAAGTCGAAGTTTTCCTATAAACGGAATGTTTTGTTTCCATCAATCAATCAACCAATCATTCAAGCCAACCAACCATTCAACCAACCAACCAATCAATCGTTCAACCATTCAACCATTCAACCAATCCCGATTCGTGTTAGATCAATCAACCTTATGATCAACTACTGAATGAACGAATAAATGAATGTATAAACGAATGCATCAATCAAGCGATCAATCGATCGACCGATCAATCAATAGATCAATCAATTTATCACTAAATCCATTTATTGATAGGGTCGTCCGTTTGTGAGCAAAACCTGTTAATTCATGTATTTGTGAGCTTGTGTAGCAAACATGCAGATTTCTCATTAAATTAAATCCCAATATATACGACTCCTTTTCAAGTGGAACATCGTTTGGATAAATGACTATAACCGTGTCTGTTTTCTTTCCATTTTTAATCGTCAAAATCTACAGAAGGGCGTTGTAAAATGTCGCTGTTGATTTATTAGGGGTTATACAGTTCATTTTGGCTCGACGACTCCTTACTGTGACTTGAACAGCAAACTTTGTTTTCCGCAATATCGCCGTGTCAACAAGTGTGCCAGAATGAATTTCGTGTTGTATACGATATATTGCTTCAGATGTTGATATATGGAGGTTCATTTTCAATAAATGTTTTTTTTAGAGACATGGGGCTGTTGAATAGTGCTTCGTTCATTTTCTATCAAGGTTTTTCTCAATCTTATTTATTTAAATTATTATCCAAAGGAAACAGATTAATACGCGGATGTGATATTATTTAACAAATCCCTGAGAAAAACAAAACAAACAACAACATCAAAACAATCGATGGACATGTTATAATGATTGATTATTCTGCGAAAGCCGACGGAAACTGACACATCTATCTACAACTCATACCAGCGAATATTTTCGATGGTTCATTGCTCCGTTTTTTTTCTTCTTTTTCTTTTCCTGTAACAATTATTGTGACCATCTCTTGTGCTGGGTTATTTTCATCACATAATGTCTCAAATTAAACTTCTCCAGTCACAGAGTGCACATACAGTGGCAGTAGTAACATTGACATTTTAGAAAAAATTAAACTCCACTGTTTAGCTTGTAAAGTATTGGTCATTTATAGCTCTGATTTCGTTCAACTGGATGTAGGTAATGTCATATTTTGCTTATCTAAAATTAGCACTCTACTTAGCATAGCATTATTATTACAATGGTAAGCAAACTAAAGACACAACTTACAAGCGTTAAACGTATTTAAATCAGTACAGTTAGTGTTGACGAAAAAATATTTTATCACAGCTATACGATGCATAAAGAATACGTGACTCTTTGTGAGAAGCCGTATAGCACCTTAACTTAACACAGACAACAACTGCCGGGATAAATGGAGGACAAATAAGATATGCATCCAAAATATATGTTTCACTTTTTTGTTCCCATGCCTGCAATATTCCCACGATATTATTGTGAAAAGAATCATCACCACATTAAAATCTGAGCTTTCTAATGTAGAGTAGGAATTTATCCTGATAACGGGCCTGTTTTCTCCGGAGACATATGACAAGAGTTCCGATTAGAGTTGGTTAGACTGAGCCGGGCTGTCACGATCGTCCTGTCACAACCAACGGAACAGGCGCCTCCCAAAACCCTCACTACTTTATCTTCAATTGTCACTAGCTGAGTTCCACGGTAGCGGAGTTCTTACTGTTGGAAAGAAACAGCTAGAAATTGCCGGCTACGTACAAAGTAATTCGACGAGACGTTAGTGACATTTGTCAGATCTCCATTTTTGACCCCACCCGTGTCCCTCGCCTAACAGCCTTTCACATTATTCTAATCATCACATCGGATTCCACAACTGGCTGGTTTGAAAAAAAATGTCTAGACAGAGTTACCGTTCTTTACGCATGCCCTCTCCAGCGCCGGAGATAATTAAACTTCACACCTCGGGTCTCGCGCCTGCTGAAGCTCAACGAGTAACATATTTTAGAATGGAAATAATAGCCAGTTAAGAGGAGAAACCTGCCAATAGTCACGTCGGACAGTTGAATTGGTACATTGTGTCAGGTTGCAGATTTCCTCGTGGTGATTAATTCTTACGTAACACGAGGCTTTTCTCTGACTGCTCTGAAAATCACTGGCGAATTCATACAATTCACTGAAAACTCTATTAACACGACGTTTCTATAGTTAGTAAAAAAAGTGCTACATTGATACATTTTGTAAGTGTTACTGTCTAACTTTGCGGAGGTCTCTAGAAATTAGAAATTATACCAACACTTTCTGGTTGGATTTCTGATGATGCAATTTGTTTGATCTCGGCCTTTTATGAAATCGAGACGAGCTGTATATTTATTAGATTGTTTGTTTGTTTGACTGATTGGGGTTTAACGTCGTACTCAAGGGTATTTCATTTATATGACGACGGATTGTCCACTTCACCCTGCTCCTTGCCGTATTACGGTGGAACACCGGAAGGAAGCCTCTTAAAATCACTCCTGCGTTTGCCGTAGCCACATCACGTAATTCATATACCTGATGGTCGACAGACGGACTCGATCCCGTGAACGGTAAATTAAATAAGGATTAGTAAGCGCCCACGCAACCACTAATCCACGGCCGTGGGCAGGTTTATTAGAAAAGAGCCCTTAAATACACACTACATTTAATTATAGAATGAATCCACAGGTATCGGCGTGTATCATTTTTCATAATCGTAACTTAAACTTATAAAAGACACGTAAATGTTACAATTCTATGCAGATAATCTAGCTACATGTGGGTCACAGTTTAAATAGAAATTTTCTAACTATTCAATATTGTTGAAATACATGTCGGCAAGTTTCGTTGTAAAGATATAAAAAGGTACATCTGTGCCAACCTAATGTTACCTCAATGGGTTTTACTTAACCTTTAAAAGTTTCCATGACATACTGTTCATCTTATAGGTATTATTTTATAGCAAGCCCGGCCTGCTGTAGAAACACAGATGTCCTTATGAATTCTCATATATGAGTTGTCGCCCCTTAGAAAATGAATTCTGCAACCCCTTTCAATTGCCACTACTTAGTTTCGGTAACAATTATGGATATGTTTTTTTTCTTCACATTTCTAACAGTCTAATGTGTTCATTTACAGCGCCGGCTACCGATTTAGTGTGTAATTGTACAAACGTTTGTTTAAAAACAAATAAAGCAAGAAACTAATAAATAAAAAATGAACAAACAAACGTATAAGTGTGGAGTGATAATTTTTTTTTAAAACCAACAAAAAAACCAAACAAAAAAAACAACAAACAAACAAATAAACCAATCAACCAACCAACCAGCCAACCAACCAATCAGCTAACCAACCAAACAAAAACAACAACAAAAAAACGAACAACCAACAAACCAGCCAACCAATTAAATAACACTTTTATATACCACTTGGTTCTTGTTTAGTAGAAAATGACAGTCACAAGTATATATTTTTATTTTTTGTCCTATATAACTCTTTCTCCCACCGATTATAAAGTAGGAACCGATTTAAAAAAAACAAAACTAAATGCTGCTCATTTATTTTCATTTTTTCCCAACAAGTTTCCATCATATATTTTGTTGTTGCAACGATCAGTATTATACGAATAATACTTGACCCAATTAAGCTTATATAAATCTCACAATTTACTGTTTTTGAAATTGTCAGCGTTCATCTTTTTGTAACTTAATGTTTTCAGATACACTTCCTGCCTTCATCCCACCATCATGCAATCAATACTAATACTTGGCTTAGACAATTTAATTTAATTTTAACTTGATACAATTTAACATAATATAATTAGCAAATATGTAATATTAACGCGGACATCCGGGCACTCCCTCCACATCATCATTCCTCTTTTTCGCAAAAAATAAAAAATGAATATCTACAGTTTTGTACATACGGATGAATGTATGTTAATGTCTTTAATATGTTTACAAGAGAAAATCCTACCCTTTCCAAGCTCACAGTAGTTTCATTAAAATAAAGACAACGATAGAAAGTTGATATCACGATTTAATATTTTTTTTCTCTCAAATTTAAGTCTCAAAATAAAATAGTTAATACATGTTAGTTCCAATTAGCATGGTATCAAACGTATAAAACTCGAACATGTTTTTTGATGATGTCTTCAAATCGTTAAATAGTTAAAAGAAATAGTGCTTAATTGAATGCAAAATAGTGACAATCGCAATTTATTGACATACTGTAAATGTCATTTTAGAGATGTATGAAAAACCATGAGATAAAGCTGCAAGCAGCAAGTTGATTTGAGAGAGACCCATATATATTTTGACATTTTCCGTTATGCTCTCATTAAAATATATATTAATATAAAGAAAATTGCGATTTACCTGTTTAAACAGCCATGAACTTTGAACACACCCTTCTATTAAACAAACTTTAATGTATATTTTATTTCACTTCAGATTAAATTGGGCGAATATCGTTTAGACCAAAAGATGAGCAAAAACGAACTCCCATTCGAATTTACCAAGTGTCCCCTATAGCGGATATCACAAGTCGTTTGACCCACTTTATTTGAGGTCAGAGAGGTCGCACCAGAGATGACAAGTCCTCCGGTGCTCCTCGATTTGACGGGTGCGGGGTTAACAGGGTTATCACGTGGATTAAGGTAGGGGTTGGGACCTTTAAGACGGGGCACCATGGATCAACAACCCACCATTTAGGCCTATCCTGAAATAGAAAAACGATATGGCAGATTCGGTGCAAACTGAGTTATCAAAGACTGTTTCCAAAAAAAATCACGTAGTTTATCTACTCCATCTTATTCAGACATGTTTGTCAGTCTGTTTACCTTGAAGAGTTGTTACTTTAAAATAATAAATATATTGACCAGTTTTATCTATATGTTTAAATATACTGAAGGCAGATTGTCCGTCTTTATGTATCAAATAAAATTTCATAAAAGTCCAGTTTGTCTTGAAGAAAAACTTTATATTTTTTACTTATAATCGATACATTTTATCTTTATATGTTTGGAACTTAGTAAAATGTTGTTATCCGAAACGGTGATCTTCGTAACTTGTCTTAAAATATTTTATTTAATATCACCGTAAGCCTTGTCATGTATAATTAAATGTAGAACGAAATCGCAACTACATGTATTTACGCTATTTCACTTTGTTTTACGCAAGTAATCTTGTCGCTTCTTGCTCAGTTAAAAGCAGCTTGCCAACTGCATTCGTGAATGCTGAAGAATAATTATAACATATACAATTATGTTCAATTTTTGTGAATATTTTAAATTGTATCATCTTACCTTCTTGTTTAGTGGTTTGAAAGAATGTATATATAGGTATGCTTTTTTCACTTAAGAAAAACTTATTTGGATATTTCCCAGTTGCCCCAAGTGTTGACAATGATATATAGTAAGTACCTCCATATCTTCCATTGATTTATATGAGAAAATTTTCTGGATGTACCGAAATCTCGATCAATGACAGAATGTGATAAACTACTTTGTCATTAGCTGTAACATAGCGATGATCTTCCTAGGCGTCCTATAAACTATTTATCTATGTTGATAAGATTTCCCTATAAACTCAATTCATCAATTACAAAAAAACTGAAAATAGTTTTCGAAAGCCTGTGAAAATATCAAAACTTGTGTGTCTTATTGTCAGATACGAATTTGTTTTAATATTTTTTGCATTTCTCGGCTATTGCTTAGTGAACTGCTTTTATTTGTTGAAAATCTTGAAAATATATTTTAGTATTTACATTTATTTTTTCATTGGACTATATCTATAAGTCGACTCGTTATTCTTAGCGAAATAGTATTGCAATGATTCAATGTCGCAAACGGCTTTTCTCTGTCAAATTAATATTTTCTTTCGAAAATCCGAATGGGAGTCCGATATGTTCAAATTCATACACTAAGTCTTAGATTTCATTTCCGCTGAAGAATTCCGTATCAATGGTAATAGAATACTGACTTTATTTCGTGGGAAACGCAGATCGGTTTGTACACTTTGGGATATTTTTGTCCTAAATGCGTCCCTTGATACTGCTGGAATACACTTTTGGGGGTTTTCTTATAGTCGTAGCAAAATGCCTCATTTTCCCGAAAGACTCAAGGGTCGCTCGTGGAAGACCTTGACTATTGTTAAAGCGAGTTCAGGTCGATTTTTCTCTGAGAGGAAGGAAGGCGCCGAGCCAGCGCTCCTCGAATACCGAGCGATTCCGCTTAGGAGTTTTTCATTCATCGCTACGTCCGAGGTTATAGAGAAAATTGTAGACTCGATTCTTGACTGGCAGACATCTATATGACAGATATTCCTAACATGCCAGAGAAATCTGCTAAGGCGGGGGATAATGTATATATGATGGAACTTCCTGAACACAAATAGTCCTGCTAATATAGTCTAGCTCATTCTTTAAATGCTATTTCGATATACTCAGGACATTTGACAAAATTTGATATAAAAGTGAAATACGAAAAAATATATATCAACAGTGTATTCAACATGTGCAGAAGTCAGAATTATAATTATTATAATTTTTTGAGGGGTTGAAAATTTGGAAGCTTTTAAAATAAACATTACAAAATGAACATTTTGTATATTAAACAATGCATTCCAATCACGAAAACATATATAACTCACTTTTTGGGGATATGATGAACCCAAACTAATTTCAAAACATTTATTGCCTAGTAAACAAACATATTCCAAGGATATTCCAGCACAGACTATGGTTCCTTAGCAATGCTGGGAGATTAGTTTCCAACAGAACGAAAGCGTGCATTTCGTGGTTGTATTAACAGATAAATACACTACATTTAATCATCGTGGGAAGGGTTATTTTGTTCATATTCTGGTTGACGATTTTATAAATGTTACGGTTTATTTTATTATCTTTTTTATTAATCAGCTTTTTTATTTTGTTTTGCGAACTGTTCATTTTGGAAATACAGCAGTGGAATATATACTCAAATTTTATTCTGACAGAAAGTCCTACAAGTCGAAGGTAGCATGTTCGATCGCTGGTGGCGGCGTGAAATGTCAAGTTTCCTGTCTCTACATTGGTGAAAAATATATGTATAAAATGAATGGTACAAAATCACACAGTTGGTGTAATAAGGTAGTTATAATGAGGACTTCAGGCCAGTTCACTTTATTTATGTGCAATTTAAGTATTTGATGTTATGTTATGTAAATGTAGCGAAATAATCAACGTTTTACACATTACATGTGCATACTTATAGTTATGGTTGTGACCGCATGAATTTACTTAATATACCATTATTGTATGTTGTCAAATAAAATAAAGGAAGGGCTCGATACTTATGCTGGAATGAACCAAAGCCATATTATTACAAAAAAAAGGCTTTTACGAAAGCTCTCAGTTTAAATCATCTAAATTGTTTGTACCTGAAATTGCCGGAGTTGACCTGCATGGTTATGTGCCTTCGTCATTTACCTGAGGTTGTATTTGGGAATCGAACATTTTGAACATCACATAGAAGCGAGATCAGTAGTTATACATGCTAATTATTTAAAATAACCGCGGGCCCACTTAATTGAACCGAATAATTGGGGAATCGAACTTGTGAACATTATATAGAAGGAAGATCAGTAGTCATACACGCTAACTATTTAAAACCCGCCGCGGACCAAGCTTTATGGAATTTAATAAACGCCCTTTTATTGTTTGATGAAAATCGCACAGTAATTAGTGAGCGACAAAGTGGCTTTCGTAGAGAGTGGAAGAACATTTAACAGTTTCAAAGTAATATATAAGTTTGCCAACATTTTCAGTATTACTGAGTAATGCATTGGTGTAAAATTATATTTGCTAAGTGATAGAACAAACACAGTGGAGTTTTCTTTCCACAGGGTTGAAGTTATCGCTGTCTTTTCTTACTTATACTGTCAACATTATTATATTGATTACATGTTCTTATGTACTTTGATAGTACCTTTCTGCCGAATGAAGTAAATAAATTAATGTCATCGACCACAGATTTAATGTAAAATGATATAGGCCGTCAATTATGTTAATAAGATTATTTCTCAGAACTTTCACGTTTTTATCTTTTTAAGTCTAGCTTTAACCTTGGAAAATTTCACAAAAATCAAGACCTGTAACGGTTGATGCAACTTTCGGGGAACCCTTGAGCTTGCCACCTGTGGTCGCAGACCACCCGGAGTTTGGTGTCAGCGATAGGGCTTTGAACAGCTGGATGTAGCCTGGTAGTGATTTGATGATCTGGCATACGTCACGATTCCGTACTTCTAAAAATTCTTTCCCGCTCTTGTATCGACTCCGCTTCAGGCGTTCCGGTCGTGGCACCTGAAAAAAAGTGGATAAGTCAGACCTTTTAGACATTCACACTTATTTACTGAAAAATCTATCACTTAACTTGTTGATATACTATTACCGATCTCGTTGTAAAACAGGTTGTTTATTTCATAGCTAGCATAAGAGGCTTATTAAATAGCTACAACACAACTGTCAATCGCGATTTTTTTCACAATGCGAAATACTTATTTTTAATTTTTTAATAATTTTATTTATTTATTTGTCTGTTTACTTTTTTATTATTTATTTATTTTTTCTTTGTTTGCTTTTTATTTATTTGTAGATTTATTGATTACTGTTTATTTTTTTTGCTGGATCGGGTCTGGTAAATATACATGTTTTAATTGTACAGCGACTATGCGTGTCTTGCGTACAAGTAGTTCGTCTCTTTGTAGGAAAAGCGGCTCCAAGGTGATCCTTAAACCTTTAATAACATTTCTTAGTTGACTAAAGTCACAGTAGCTTTCCGGCGTATTTAAGTTATTTTTTCCAACGGATGCACAATGTATCTGGCAGTGCCGTCGTTATAGCGCAGCGATCACACTTTGTCGAAGGCGTTGTTATTGGCGGAGTCAAATTGTTTGAGGACAACTTGCAAACATCCACGGTGGATGGAAGTTCTTCATGTATATGCGTATATACTTATGTCGCAAATTAAAGTTTTGGATCTAGTGTACACGTTCAAAAATATAATAATATGTGCTGCACATGCACGGCCAACGACAAATTCTGTACAACTCACAGTTCAGCGCCATATAATGTTCTTTGTGAATTCGGCCGCACTATACAGTAAACAATGGTATATTAAATAGAAGCTGTTGGCATGCTGCCAAACTCATGTATCACTTTTAGCCTTTGTTTACTATAGATTATTCTGCATGTAAAAATACACCTCCAAAATTATCTCCCCTAATTGTGTTGAAGGCGACGACAGTTTATTTGAAATCCATCACAGCCAATGGCGATCTCTGAGGTAAAACAGCTTTGGTGGTGAACGCGAACCTTTACACTGATAAATGACGAATTATCTTGGGTGTTCCTTTCATGCGCAAAAAATCACTGAAGTTGTATGTATTGGTCATATATACGTTAGAAATGATAATAGAAATTTACGAACGTATAAACTTCGGGACATTGTAAATCGTATACTTCACGCTTGGACAGTTTTGTTGGAGTAACGCTTAAACGTAACGTAAATTCATGTTTGATAAATAATTAGCTAGCTGCACGATACCAAAACTAAACCTATTTTAATAAGATGTTGCACCCATTATTTTAGTGCATATTGTACAATGGGATATGGAGGCGCCATATTGTTCTTAAGGTTTTTAGATAGCTTAAATTACAAGAATCACTCTCATTCTGATTATTGGTCTAGAAAAAAACGATCTTTTAATATTGCTTAGTTTAAATTTGTTGGGCGGCGGCCACAAGTTTTAAAACAATTTACTCAACTTCATTGCCGTTCAAACAATATAACATCTTTTTTAACAATCCACCTGTGCGAGTTGCAATCAAATGAAACTTCTGCGATAAGAATAACTTGGTTTATAGCATAAAGCTTTCAAACAAGCGGGAATTTAAATATGTCAATAATGTTATCTCCGGGCAGAAGTGGTTCAGAGTGTACACGCCTGTATGTCGGGTTCAGGTCCACACACCACAAACACCTCTGAGTCACGGGTTTTATTATCCCAGGAACCCGTTTCTTAGTTTGAATGCCAGCAACAAGCGGTAAGTGGTGGGTTTTATGGGCATAAAAATGCTGGCCAGTGATCTGTAATTTAGATTTAATCCCACTGATCTCACCTCGAATAAATCGATAAATCAATAAATATATCGGCCAATCAGTCAATCCTGTGCGTGTAATTGCATTTTACCCCCCCCCCCCCCCCCCCTCCCCCGTTCAGATTATTGGCCCTTTGT
>JAQQZZ010159987.1:0-12092 GCA_030265115.1 Mopalia vespertina | reverse complement strand
TGTAAGGAGGGCCTCAGGGAAGATCAGCTTTGCTGACTGAGTTTGTCAACCCTCTGTAAATAAAGATTATTATTATTTATTGTCGAGTTCTTGATTTCATCGGAAAATCAAGGACTTAGGTTAAAGCTTACTGTTACATAACCCTGTAGATTATAATCCCAGGTGAGACAGCCAGTTTTGGTTTTAAGAATACCATAAATAGATTCATTATGTTCAATTTTATTTCAGCTACCCTGGTGCAAGTCTTTTTTTTTTAAGAATTTCAATACATATTTTTGTTTCAATCTGTAACAACCAGCACATTAAAAAATATATAATAAGGCATAAATTTAACAGGTGCATTTGTGTATTCGTTTGATTTATTAGGGTTTAACGCAATATGCCAAGGCTATTTCACTCATATGACAGTGTGCCAGCATGATGGGTACAGTTTTTTTGTTTGTTTGTTTGATTGGGGTTTAACGTCGTACTAAAGGCTATTTCACTCATATGACAGTGTGCCAGCGTGATGGGTACAGGAAACAGCACTTGACCGCATTGGCAACCAAAGATATCACAAAACAGCTAGGATCCCTGTTGCCCCTAAGTTCCGAGGGCAACGAGAATCTCTCTCCCAACCAGTGTCTTAGCTAGGATTGTAAATCTACCTGTCCCAAATCCTTATTCTGAGGAATTTTGACAGTCCAAATTTTCAATTCTCGAATCTTTCTCATGTTAAAAATCAGAATTTCTACCTGTTGCTTTTACCATTGTTAGAATTGTGGGTGTAGGGTCTCTACCTAAGACTATGCTCCCAACATTTCACCATGTACATTTGTAGCCCGGATTAAAGACAATTGGTTGACCTACCTCAGATGAGGCCTCTCTTCCTTTCTTTGAAAACACAGATCCAATAGCACTGAACACACCAAGCCTGAAATCACAAAAATCTAAACATTATTTTTTATTTTTGAGGATAACTTCAGTTATCAATGCCATTGTTTATATCCATGTACATGTCATTATGACAATCTTTGTGTTTACTGGTCTCCAGCTCAGCACTTAGTTCAGCGGTTTGTTAGATAAGTTTCATTTCTATAATGGCTGAAAGAAACCTGTTTGTTTGTTTGATTGGGGTTTAAAGCTGTACTTCAGGTTATTCCACCCACCATGAGGCGTGCCAGCCCAATTGGTGATGGAAACCACCCTTGACATGATAGGCAACAAACAAAGACAGGACACATCACAAACAGATCACAGGAGAAATACATCACAAAGAGATAAACTTCAGAAAGCTCCCTCCTAACCTTCCGCGAAACATGAAAGATGCAACAATCAACCACCTACACCATCAAAGTAACCAACCATATTTTTTTTGAGAATTTTGATTTGTTTGTTTCCTACTCCTACATCCAACCATTTAAGACTTGAGTTAGATCGATTGATTGGTGATGACCCCATGCCCAAGGCTATTTCACCTTTATGGTGCATTCTAACAATGATTAAATTTGAAGTGTTTGAAAATGTGGGAAACTTCATCATCTTCCTTCAGTGCTACATTTTGAAGCCAATGAACTCATTTTTGATCAGAAAGATATTTATGTCTTTGTTTATGTTTTTTCGGTTGGTTGATTCCACCTGCAGTACTGTGAACAAACTGTCCTTAACCAGAGGGTTTGGAGTACTAGGGCAACACGAATTTCTCTCCAACCACCTGCTGACATCGAGGGGATAACCATGGACATTGTGTATCCTTCAATATGAATCCATCCGCAGTCTCTTAATCAATTAAGGAACTCACCGTTTATAGCCCAAATCCTGGTAACATTGTTTCTTCAAATCTATATACAACTCTGAAACAAAATCAGTCAAACTTTACCACCACGCATGAAAATATCCATTTATGTTTATACCATGACAACGAGGCAGTTTCTTAGACGTAGTTTTGACTGGCACCATGCTTGATTAGTATCATATTTGATTGGTAATACATTTAATCTTTTGATTGATTGATTGATTGGTGTTTTAGACTGTGCTTAAAGGTATTTCACTTATACGACTGTGGTGTATTCCAACAATTATGGAATCAGAATACATGTACAATGGCATCAGGCTAACCAGTGGTTGATCACTTCTTCTAAGTGGAGCTATATTCTCCTTCACCATCATTGTATTGTCTGCTTGCTGGACTCTTTTTGGTTGTTGATATTAAGAGTGATAGAAGAAAGCACCAAACGCTCCTTCCATTTACCTGTGTAAACCTAGAAACAAACCAGGATCTTAATCTACCATTGCAGTAACTCACCTCCTGAGAAGAACTCCCCTTGTACAAACTCCTCCACGCCTAATTCCTCCAAGCCCACACCAACAAGGCGAACATTGTTAGCGTCAAGCTGAGGTTTCAGCGACGACAGTTTCCTCGCAGCGAGGCGACAGAAAGGTCATCCAAAACGTCTCAAAAACATCAACACACATGACTGTTCCTTCCAAAACGTTTCTATGGAAACCATCTGCAAACAATATCATAATAAATCAAAGTAACTGTGACAAGCAAAGGTTTAAATGTGGAGTTTGATAACATCAAGACTTCATAGAAGTCTGCGCTTTACAAACCGAAAATAAATTAAGCTTATGTTCAAGATAATTTGTGTTTAAAGACACATTACTTGCCATTCACATTGTAAGAAATGTTAGTGTGTAGTTTTTTGCCATATTTAAAATACAAAAGTGTTCTCATTTTTTGCTCAGCTGCTCTCCAAACAAACTGCCGTTAGCTTGGGCGCTGTGAAATGAGTTTTAAACTCAAGATTATCAGTTTGTTTGTTTGTTTGTTTGTTTGATTGATTGGGGTTTAATGTCGTACTCAAGGGTATTTCACTTATATGACGATTGATTGTCCACTTCACACTGTTCCTTGCCCAATTACAATGGAAAGCCGGGAGGAAACCTTGTAAAAACCACCTGTGCAATTGCAGGAGGTACATCGTGTGTCTCACTCATATACCTGATGGTCGACAGATGGGATCGAGTCCTGAGATGACTGACAAAATCACAATCAGAATGGTTTCAATAGGTACAGAAAAGATCTAAAACTCTTTCAAATTCTCCTTGACCTGTATTCGCACCAGATACCATCTAACACAGGATTGTCAAATGAGATAAACTCCCCAAAAAAATGAAAAATATGTCAAAAAAGAAATTCTGAGTATTTGTGACATTGATTATCAGTTTCTCAAAGCTATAAACTACGTGTCCAGTAATACCATACATTTGTTGCATTAAGCCTGTTTGTGATCACAAGCAGAAATTTAAAGATTTCTACACAGAGTTTTTCTATATTTTTTTTAATGTTTTTCAGTTAGCTGTGGTTCATTTAGCCTTATAAATAAGACATACATTACATGTTATATAGGCCCCTAGATCTTATTTATAAGGTTCGTTAGGCAGCTACATGTAATGTATAATATTATACAACAACGTGCCAGGTACGGTCATTATATATAGCACATTCTGGAAAAACGTTTAAATACTAAGAGGCAGAATAGAGAATATCTCAAACCTGTCCATTTGCGACGCTTTTCACCAAAGTTTTGGCAATTTTGGACGCCTCCATCTCTTCCCAAGTTTCGCTAGACAACTCGGAATGCACGGGACTTGTATTGTGGTCGTTGCATAAAAAGCTGGGCCGGGTCAAAACAAAGGGAGATAATCTGAAGGGTTGTCCCCCTTGATGTGAACCACCACCTGGCGTATGGCCGGGTTGTAAACAGTAGTTTTGTTAAGGGTACCATAGCCATTTAATATACCTTGGCTAGTTTTAATGTGATGATGTTAGCTTTGTATTACTGCGTCATTACACTCCAACGCTTTCCGTAAGTATATGGGTTGTCATCAAGGAGTATTTTGTTATTCTACTTATTATATTTATTAATTAAAAAAAAAATTTAAAAATTAAATTTGAAAAAAACAAAAATACGCCGAAATTAAAAACTTGCCACTTAATCGCCGTGATATTTTGAATTGCACGACTTAATGCGATATGTGTTCTACCAAGGGCAAAAAACATTATTTTATTCAATATTATTATTCTGTCTGTTGACTGATTCATCATTGGTCATAGCAAGCAAGATCAGTACCACGCTCTACTGACTTGCAAGTTCAACGTTTTAATATTATGTTAGGCTATATTAGAAGTCTGCTTGATAGAATTCTGGTTATATTGAAATTTTTATGTCGAAATTTAATAAAAAGAAATAAAGAAATCTGAGTTAAACGAAGATGATTCGTTTATATGTATGCTGTACGCGTTAGTTCACCCGACAAAACGTAGTTGTATACGTGCAAGTTATAGACACGCATATTCTTATATTTAACAGATTAAAACTAGATGGTGGAGCAGCACTCCTATATTAGGGAATACCGAAAAGCCCTAGCTCTAGCCAAATAAATATTCTAAACGTTCTGTAATTACTTAGCCTATTACACATAATCCTTAGTTATATAAAATTCCGATTGACACAATTTTTGTTGTTTCCCTTATTATTGAATCAGTATTTCATTTCTTGTCCACTAAAGCTATACAGATACAGTTTGATGTTTAGAATGTGACACTCGTTACCATTAACACAGATATTAAATCACAGAAATTATTACTGTTTGATGTAAATATAACGTGAAGGAATTAACTACAACTGTGATAGAATATAGGCCTAATCTATTGTGATTCCGCGAATTTAAATGTGCCCTTAAAAAAGATTTTTCATTGAATCGTTAAAATCATAATTAAAAAAGTTAAATTTAATACGTTATACTTTTTTTATTGATCGGACAATGACTTTAGACCTAGATGGCCCAACCCGGTGCGAATTGAGAGTAGGCCTATGAATGGAGTTTAATGCGATTTATTCTGAATAACGCGGAATCAATTTGTTATTAAACGCACCTGTCACAGAAAAAATGTTCGCTTAACGGGTGCCGGTATTCGAGCGATAAAATTTCAGCAAGACTAAAAACCCATATGAAACAACTTATTTTGTCACTAAGATATATCACTTCTGTATACAAACAACACTTTAAGTCATTATATATCAGTAGTCATATTCAGAAACGTATGCTCAGCCTATAGCTAAAAGCGGTCCCAAATGTAGCACAATTGGGTTAATTAAGACGAAGGAATTAGCCCTATACATATTGTGCTACATTTTGGGACAGCTTTTATTTATATATACTTTCAATTTAGAGAAAGATAACTTGCTCGCCTCCATCGAAGTCGGGTCTGTGGCTAACAGGATCAGCGCTCTAACATGTATATCTGTAGGCCTACAGTCGAGGCAACCACAATTGTCTTTCTCTACTGTATACAAATATATGTTTTGCAATTACTTAAGTTATAATTTAAATAAAATACAGTTCAACAATTTTTAACAATATTGGAATCTGAAAAAATCGAACCTACTTTGGTAGGCAGTCTCTTGTATCAGCCGTGGTAGAGTCCGAATGACAACGAAAGAGATATCTAGGTCTATATCGAGGGCCAGTTTGGGCTAAATTGAGTTAAGTCCACTATGAAGCATGTACTTGCTTATACTGTCTCTGACAGAAGGGTCTATGTCCAATATTTCAAAATAGACTGTGCCGGAGTAAAGTCAAAAGTGAATCAATCCATCAGAACTGGTTATGTCCTTTTTTGGTGTACCTAGAGAAAGATTAAATACGAGGCCCAAGCATTGCATTTTGAAAGTATATAGAAACATAAATCTTAAAGATTATTGCTTTACTTGGATTTTCTGATTTTATAGACACGATCAAACTTGTAAACGCGTTTTTCTCAAAACATCATATTTGGACATAGACAGTTCTGGTTCTAAGCCCTCAATATACTGTATAGTCTATAAGGTAGTATTCGCATCTAGGACAGAGGCAGTCTAAAGGCTGATACCTTGGCCGATATCAACATTACCAGATATAAATCTTTTTTTTTATCATTAGTCGAATTCGCAAAAGCAATGATACTGAAATTAGTGTTAAAACATGCAGTCTATAAATTGGTCAATCATCATACAGAACAAACATCGATGTATGTTATTTTCTATGATTAACCAAGGCAGTTTGGATGGTTTGGAAATACTAAAATTACAGCAAAAAGTTAAATTAACCAAACATCGTAATTAAAATAATGATGCTTCGAAAGATTTTACATAAACCATCATTATATCCATCCTCATCGACCACACTTTTCTTGGGCACTTTTTAAACTTTGAATTCTACTCATCAGGCTATTTTTTTATTACTGCAAGATCAATTCTTGTCATTTTGTCTACGTATGTATCAACTTTTGTTGAAGTGCTGAAGATGATGTGTTGCCGCTTTGTAGTTCAGTTTCTGAATGCCTCATCACACATGAATATGTACTTTGAACACAGCATCATTTATATACTATTACCAAATAAATCATTTATATCATAAATAGAAATATTCTTATTCGTGAATTAAAGCTCTTTTGATTTGAGTTTAAATTACAACATGTTGATATATATAGGCCTATATAGTGATGATGCTTACATATAAATGAGACAAATGTATGGACCATAAAAAAAATTGAGCAGAAAATTTTCCTTCAATGATTTGCTTAGTTAAGACAATAGTTTTTTCGTGGTTAAACAATTAAATCTATTTTCAGTAAATTGAATATTCCTGGCCCCCTTTCAATGTTTTCATATAGATCGTTCCTGTTTGAAAGGACGCTGGACAAGTCGAAGTATTCCTCCAGCTTGATGGTATGCCATTTTTCTC
This sequence comes from Mopalia vespertina, assembly GCA_030265115.1. NCBI lineage: Eukaryota > Metazoa > Mollusca > Polyplacophora > Chitonida > Mopaliidae > Mopalia > Mopalia vespertina. The sequence goes on along the minus strand of JAQQZZ010159987.1, from coordinate 5,321 downwards.
ACCTTTGTTTTTCATTTAATTTGTCTCTCATTAAATTCTCCAAAATTACTACCAGTACCCGTACTTGAATAGTAGACCTATATTTAGTGGTTGTAAGTCTCATATAGATGCCTAGTCCATCAATTCGATTTTTATTTACAGTGGCTTATGTTCCGTGTTTAAGTCCAAGTTTTAGTAGTCACCCAGGTGTGAAGGTGAACTGTTTAGCAGTGGACAGGTAAACATGACAGGTAAGCCAAGGTTGTTTACATCAGATTACGTTTGACACAGTTCTTACGTATGTTTGGACTTACTGGTAGTTTTAATTAATGATAAAACGTTTTCATTTGAAACCAGTCACAAAAAAAGAATAATGTAGAAAAAATATATCGTATTTATCAGATTTTATTATCATTGTACTGTATAACAACTAATTGAAATAGTATATATTCGGTGGATTCACAAGACAGGGATACTTGCGTGGAAGCACGTAACACATAATGCCGCGTATCAATATGTTAATAATTACACACTCATGTAGGCCTTTAACTTAGTTTGTTTGGACTATAAATGTGTTAATAGTATATTTAAAACAATAACCGACACGACTGTAACGTGTAAGGCAAACCACAAGACACGCGACTGCACCGCCAGCTGATCCAGTGTGACGCTGGGTTTATATTAACCACAACACCACTTGTGGTTCTAGAGTACCCTCAAGACGAATATAGGTGAACTTAAAACCCAAAACTCAAAACATTTAGCCTGTTTAGTTATTATGTAGACTGATAATAGGCAGCTCCTTGGGACAACATAATTTTGTTTGAATAGTATTGGATTCATTATCGAATTTTTATTTTCGCGCATTGCTAGGTATGTGTTAATTGCTTTAAAATATCAAATGGCCTAATTCTGTTTAAACTATTTGCTTCAAAATTGTAAATAATACAGTCTTTGACTGTGGTTTGTATTACCAATACTAAAAGTGAATATTTGGGGTGTTACATGGTCTTGGGTCAGTAAATTTCAAACTGATTTTAAAAAATTGAATATGATAAGTTATTGTCAATTCAGCTGCTACGCTTGATTTAATGTGTTGATAAGTTGAAGTGTTTTTTTTATATATACCTATGTTCACATGTAAGAATTTTGTTTGTTTTAGGCTGCTAAAAAACCAGCACTGCCTACAGCTGTTGTATTTTCTCCTAATCTCTGCAGGGTGACAGGTGTTACAGCACCCTCATTATTTGTGATCTCATATAGCTCCTGGATAAAATGTCAAATTTCTGTGGAACACAAAATTTTAGAAACACATATTTGTCTCCAAATCCCACATACAGTTCATACAGTGGCTTAGTGGTTAGCGAGTGCACTTACTAATCCTATTTCCATGTACCAGGATTAAGTCTGTCTGTCCACCGTCAGGTATATGAGTGAGTCACTCGATATGGCTCTAGCAATCGCAGGGGGTGATTTTTATGCTGGCCCGTGGCTTAGTGGTTAGCGAGTGCACTTACTAATCCTATTTCCATGTACTGTTCATATGATTAAGTCTGTCTGTCCACCGTCAGGTATATGAGTGAGTCACTCGATGTGGATCTAGCAATCGCAGGGGTGGTTATTACGAGGTTTCCTCTCAGTTTTCCACCGTAATGAGGCAAGGAACAGTGTGAAGTGGACAATCCGTTGTCATATAAGTGAAATACCCTTGAGTACGATGTTATACCCCAATCAAACAAACAAATCATATATTATTTTCCAAATTTCTCCCTGAAACAAGGGATTTCACTCAAAAAATGGTGGTATATTTGGTGATTTTCCCAGGGCAGATCACAAATTTATTATTTTTATCATATATATATATAAATTATACTCATCACTTTAATAGTCTATATTTTCTAAATGTACACCCATAAATAATTTGAACATGTCTTCATGCCACATCATAGCTGAAATACCTCTGAATATGGCGTAAATCACTAATCAATCCATCTTAATATAGATGTTAATAATAAAATATGAACATATGTGACAGTGTGTAAGCTTATAATATCTAGTATACCATTAGTGGAATATACATTTCTTGAGAATAATTAGTAATTAATTATACTAGCACAGGGATGTGACCAACTTAATGGTCCAGAGAAAATTGGTCATCAGATTTAGAACTATGGTTAACCAAGTCTCATGTCTAGAGAAGCCAAACTTTTTATATCTAGTGTAGTGGAATACATGTGTATAGATTAACGAATTGAACTCCCAATCACCTACAAGATAGTATAATTCTTACATTATAAATCTCTATTTTTTGACCTGATTCAATTGCCTTTTCTTTGACTACAGCAATAGTATTATGATAAACCAGAACACTAATGGGATAATATTGTGATAATCCAGAGCACTAATGGAATAATACTGTGATAGTCCAGAACACTAATGGGATAATATTATGATAACCCAGGACACTAATGGGATAATATTGTTATAGTCCAGGGCACTAATGGGATAATATTGTTATAATCCAGGACACTAATGGGATAATATTATGATAATCCAGGACACTAATGGGATAATATTGTGATAATCCAGGACACTAATGGGATAATATTGTGATAATCCAGGACACTAATGAGATTATGATAATTTTCATAACCTTAAACAAACAATCTCCTAAGTAATGTTAAACCCAGAGAAGTCAATTTCTATTCCAGGTGCAGGTACGCAATTGTTTAACTTCTTTTAAAAAATATGCAGTTGTCTAACTAAAAAAAATGTATGGAATTTAACCAAAAAGCAAGAATAGTGACCAGGCGGCTCAGGATGACCCTATGTATTTGATAAATGTTTATTTTCAGTTAAATAGAAAATAAAAGATTTTGTTGTTTTTCAGTTGGTGGTACTGATAATGGTGTATGGATAAATATGACTTTACCATGTTGAGGCCCTATGTGCAGAGAATAGAAAATGGTGGAGAAGGAATTTGATCCAATCAGCACAGACCTTGAAATATTAGCATATCTCTATGACTACCTGGAGTCATTGCTACACCAACCAGAATTTGACAACTACACCAATGGATTTTTCAGCCAATTACAAAGTAGGATAGCTCAGTTAGACTCCACCATTAGGTGTTCAGTTCCACATAAGAAGGACAATCTGATTGGTTACTTTCATGAATACCTCCTTATTGTCACTGTAAAAGCTGTCAAAATATCAGTTACTTGTGCAATATGCAAACTAGCGTGCCAAAAATTCAGTGCAAGATTCAGGGAGAGGATTTTATTGGAACAAACTGTGAAATATGTTCACAGTTTACAACATCTTATATTGGAACTCTTTAGAAAACTATATGACCTTGACCTACAAAAGCAATGTCACAATGACATTGAACTATACATGACCAAGTCTATTGGTCACAAACTTGTTCATCACTTACTTCAGGATTGTGAGGAGTTGGTAACACGCTGTGCAGAATGTGTTCAAACTAAAGCAGAAAATGAAAGTTTATTTTTTAAGGTCACATGTTGTTCTGTTGGTGCTTTATGTGTTGGTAGGTGAATATTTTACCTCAAACTGTAATTAAAGACTTGTTTATAAATACTATCTTCAAGAATATTTTCTTTTTATGCCGAGTTTTTTTTTTTTTGCTTTGTTTTTATACAATGCATTAGGAGGAATCCTTTCCTGTATAGTTTTTGTTGATCTTGTAATAATTTTATTTTTTAGCAGCATTGCTGTTGTGCCAGGGGCCATTCCGTCACCAACTAGGCTGCGAAAGCCACTATTTGAGTGAAATAAACTGGAATATTGTGTGATATCCTAAAGTTAATATTATACATAATAATAACAAATACATCAATTCCATCATTTCATGTTTGTGGGCATTGTATATAAAATCAACTTCTGAAGTTAATAAACATTCAAATACCTTCATGTTCACCATGTCCTAAATTAATAATCATGTATATTATTTTATTTAAGGTCGATTGTTATATGCAGTTTATAAAAACCTGAGTCTGGAGCAGATGTTGAGAACAGGATTGTGGGTAACCTGTACAGGTGTAACAGCTGCTGTGCTTCACATCCCACGTATTGAGCTTCAGGAAGTCTTGGATCTCATGAGTTACCATAGCAACCAGTGTGTTACCATGATGACAATGATAAAGCCATGGTTTAAGAATGTTACTGTGGCGAGAACATGTAATGGTTTAAATTCTCCCATTATGAGTAGAGCTCTTTAAAGCTCCAACTATTTATTTATGTTATCATATGCAACAACAAGCGTGTGAATGAAAATATATATTTTTGGTCAGCAGAAATATTATCGGCTCTTCTATATACATATATTGACTCGCTTTAAAACAGGGACCTAGGAGTTGGAACTGATTTTTTTCCCCTACAAACTTCTGTACTGTGATTGTTCTGTCTTATCTTTGTTGCCAGTGGCTTCAAGGGTGTTTGTTTCCTTCACTTGGCTATGAGTGAAATGGTCATAAGTACCGGTATAGCTACATGTAAGACTCCATTGAATCAATTTATTTCTCAATTCTGAAATGAATATTAATAATTCTTATATTGCCATGCCTTAACAAAATTGACAAACAATATCAACTTTGTTTCTGTTTTATTAAATAATTAATATGACATATATACATGTATAATACAAGTTATATATGTCATTTTATCAAATAAACATTTTCCGTCCATGAAACTAAGAAAAAAATAAAGAAAAATTGCATACATGTATATAAAACTATAGCTATTATAAAAGAAAAATAAGAGCCCAAACTATTTGTGAAACGAAAAAGATATACTAATATTCAAGTGAGGTTTGATATTCTCTGTTAAGAACTAAGAAGTATTGTATTGTTATATATTTTTAAGTATATGAAAAGTTTTTATTACATATAATTGACCAATATTTGCATGAAATGAATTTTTTTTAAATGAGATCAGAAATTTAAAAGAGCATTACAGGTAAACATTTCTATTTATTCAGGGAAATATAATAAATATACAAAGAAAGACAAACTCAAATAAATATATTTATTCAAGAAAATAATTAAATGTAAAATTTATCAATCTTAAAAAAATTGGGTTTATTTTTTGTTTCTGTGTATTTTTGTTATATATGGGTGTCAATTTTCTTGCAAATTGGAAGATATTTTAAAAGAAGTAAAAATGCATACCTAAATCACCTAAAAATTCGTCCATAAAATTACTACTTTGAAAGCTATTTTAAAGGCTTGGAAATTGTGTCTGAGCGTCAGACGATTGATTTCCCAGTTAGAAAGCATCAATATTTCTCAGAAAACATAAATTTGTCTGTTTACATGCTGTTA
>JAQQZZ010159976.1:1640-12092 GCA_030265115.1 Mopalia vespertina | reverse complement strand
TACTGTAAGAACTTGTTTTCCCGAGATGTCACTCTACTGTGCTAACGTGGGCTCAATTGCACGTGTCTCATAAGGTCGCGTGACTAGGAACACAAGGAAACATGCTTTATCCTTGATGTATGCTCGCACGAACTGCTTGCTTGTGCACGTCGGAGTTGCTGTGTGTCATGATGTCTTTGACAACGCATTACCTCTAATAATAATCATAATATCTCTTGTATTAAGTTTCAATAAAATATTTGAAATTTGTGAGTGTGAAGTTTCTTCTTTCACTGAGTATAGTTGTCCACAATATCTCTCATGACATGATAGTTGAGCTGAGCACGACACATGTATAAGGATAGATATAATTACCGTAACCCTTCGTTTTATCTGGACACCTCTATATCAGACAAAGTGTTGCATGGTAGGCAAATCCAATAGGATCTATAATATAGTAGAGAATACTTTGGAAAATAATCACACTTAGCAACCCTAACATGTAAAACATGAGACCAAATGAACAGTTAGGGAGAAAGCCACAGCGTTAACTGAAATATTCTTTGCATTGTTATTTCGCTCAACACCATTCATGATTTTCATTTATTCTATTAGTTCATATTTATTTATGCAGCATACGTCGAATACACTATGGTTAAATAAGCACATTTTTATTTGAATTATTAATCTTTTCTAACCTATTAAAATTTCTGTATTAAAGATGTAAAACGTACACATTGCTTGTGTGTTCGTTCAGAAGACGGTGTTGAACACCTATCAATCAATGAATCATTTCACATTGACACACCTCAACGATTTTGTTCCAAACGTCAGTTTTTACCTGATAAACTACAAAACCACGCCACATGGTGTGTTCCTTTGCTATAACAAATTGGGATAATGAAAGCCATATCATGTTTATTATAAGAACTGGAGTTTATAGATAGGAATGCCATGGACGACCATTTCGCACTTTGCCTTTCTGACGCACATATACTTATGTCTTGCGTCGGGGTGTCGGAAGATTTCAAGCTTATACTCTATATCAAATGCGTGTTATGGGTTTCATTAAGATGAAGGTAACGGAATAATGTGCGATGATTAGCCCTGTGGCTTTGAGTCCTAATGGGAAATCTGATGTGGCCAGTTCAAATCTTTTTATGTTTTTTCCTGAAATCGACTCATTCTTCAATCAATCAATCAACCCACCCTCCATCGAATCGAGCAATCCACCAATCAATCAACCAATCGATCAATTTATTTGTCAATCAGTCAGTCAATTAACCAATCAATCAGTCTGGTAGACCCATGCACGCTCGGGAAACGAAATCAGTCATCTATAGTTCAACAAGAGCTTGGAACACAGCCTTATATTATGATCTGAATACTGTGGTTGTGAAGGAGAGCACATGACCCCGTTACATAGAAACGGGATCCCATGTGACTAATCATAGCGTAGAGAATGGTTTGACATAGCACCTTGTTCACAATGGAGGCTGAAAGAGGGTGTGCAAAATGGAGATATAACTATGGCTGTTCTATATATAATATTGGTCTGTATCTCTTTTTCAGGATTCACTCATATCATTAATTCTTTAGATTTATTTCTATTTCGCTCAGCACTACAGAGTAGGTGGACAAAACACAAGGACACGTCAGAAAAATGAATTTTAGCAAATATGTTTTACTGCTGAACTTCACTAATTTAATAGGGTTCCATAGATCCCAGATGGCGTTTTTTGTAGTCGATGAAAAAACATCTATTTAGAAACATAGGTTAAATTATTGGGCTGATTGAACTTGGCATCAAAAGATTGCTTACTACAGATGCAATAGAACCGTGCTGTTGGTGGCAACAGTTTCACATCTTAATATACACACCAGTAATCTGAAGGCTGCAGTGAAAACAGCTTATTGCATATGTCCACCGTTACATGCAGTGTTTTACAGATCTCCGCGAATATATTTGAATACGCGCAATGGTTCGGCAATACGCTAAATGTGTGAATGGCCACTGGTAAAATTTCATTGCAAAGTGGGTTAAGCATAGGTGGCACAAAGGCATATTAGAGAAGTACGTTTAACTCCTACTGGTGAATCGGTGTTCTGTACGCCAAATATCAGTAGGCCACTGCGAGCTAGTCAGCCCGCCTTATGTTTAATATGACTGCGGCTATTGATTAGAGATGACCCCTTTGCATGGGAATCGAATCCTGTGTGACGTATAACGGTGTGGCGATTGCTGTGGTATACATCAATTTCTTGACGGCTATAGCCAGAAATGTGTTAGATATGACAAAGACGGAGAAGATTTGTAAGCTTAAAATACAAGGAGGTCACATGGAGCTGATTGGTGATAAGTCGATATACTCAAGTCAGAAGTATCAGAAGTTAAATAGACTCCAATCAGCATGGTCAATAGAAAACATAACTTCAATACTTTTTATCACATAAATTCTGTTTTAATTTTATTTTGTTCCACTTGCAGATAGTATCAATTGAATCAATTTGTTTTTTTACTCTTTGTTTAGCATTATTGATGTCAGGGTATATTAAAGATGTAACCCACTTTAAACTCACTGTGGTAGAACAGTGTTCAAATTACCAAACATGTCCTCGATCGTCCAGTATGAGCTTGTAACACAGCCTAATGCTAAAATGCGACTGTCGTATTGCCGGGTCTATAATGCAGTAAAATCCCATGTGGCTTATAATGGAGTAGGACATTTTTTTACATCAGTCTTTTGACAGCTACAGTCGGAAAATTGATCAATAGGAAAGAAAGGGTGTGTTGTGAGTTATTACCAGAACATGCTATTTGTCATGAACGTTAAAATCCAAGATTCGCAAATCTTTGCCATTATAAAGATTCATGTGTTTTCCTTCAAAAGTGTAGAGTAGGAAGACTACACTATATGTTGCATTCAACTGTAGTCTGGAAAAAATGATTGCAGTGTCTTGGAACATGGACTATTAAGTTCTTTAGATTCTAGATCTATTCTTTGCGGTAAATCATGTATCATAAAGGGTTTGTGGTAGTTCAACAACACATATATTAGGTGTCAGTGTGTAGTCTACCAGTTTGCTCTAGAATTGGTGCTGCGTGTATGATTCAAATGCATATACACTATCAGCTAGAAAGGAGTATGTTATATATATCCAATACGTCCAGTGACTACAGTATATAAGTTCGGAACACGGTCTACTGTGGCTGTTGTGACCGCATGTTGTTGATCCTGGTACAGGGAAACGGAATCCCGTGTGACTTTCAGCAGATCAATGGTGGGAGTGGGAGAGTCACTCTATTGACTGACACAGGCGGTAACATGTTCAGATATGATCAATACACAGATAGAGGGTCTGGTGACTAGAGATATAAAAGAGATTTATGTATCATTGTGGTCATATATCACACTTTTATTTCTTAGTGTATTATTACGCTAGTTATTATCTAGTCAATATGTTTTTAGAACTTCGTTGAGGGCGTAGGCCTACTGATGGCTATAACAGCAACGTGTCAATATTACCAAGGAAACTGGTTTGTTCTCGTATCAAATTATATCTTGTGCTCTTCTTGATTTTTGAAAATGTATTGCATATTGAATTGTATAACTAGGTAAACTGTTTCATAGAAGACCATGAAAACATAATACCCGATGTTAGCATTGCGCGCTTGCGTTTAAAATTTAAATCCAATATTCATTTGCTATATGAGATCAAGATGGGCAACAGTCTTTGTATAAGCTTAAGCATAATGAACCAATTTGATATAAGCAACGACAATGCATTGGAGTATGTTATTTTACTGATAGAAACCGTTTTTTATCATTGTGTTCTCAAGCACTGAAGTTTTTAGTATAAACTTTTAAAATCTGCTTTGGGCCAACTAATGTCCACGCATCCGGAATCGAGCTCAGAATAATCTACATTAACGTTGTCTGTAGTGAGAGATTCTCTCATTGAAGACATTGTCAATGTAAATTATACTGAGCATGATGAATGCTCTTTGTGGACTGAGTAAACTTATGGTGGGTTGTTTCCTAATAATCAACTCCAGGGTAAATGTGATAACTGCACTACCGGTATAATTAAACATAAGATCAAAAAGATGAAAGCGTCACTAAGCATGAAAGCAAACTTAAGTTAATAAAGAATTATCTAGATGACGTTGAATGTTATTCAATTTAATTATTGACATGGGGAGATAATGATTTGTTTGGGTGAATTGATCAAATTAATTTGTTATCTGTTTAATTTATTCACGAATATTTGTCAATTTGTAAGGAAGATTTCTGTATGGAGTCGCCATCTAACCACCTTCAACAAATTCAATGAACACTTTTAAATCCTTCCTGATAACTTTTTTTTATCTGAATCAGCAAATGACTCAATACAGCCACTTTGATTATTTTAAATGAATACTTTCGTCCCTTCGTTTATTTATAAACTGTACTGTGCAAACAATGTTTTGTTATAAATTTGGCAAACTATAAAATAAATGTGAGACAAAAAACACAACGGTTAACGTCTGTAATTATTTTTCTATACGAGCTTTTAAACCTTCTGACAAAAAACGACTGCACTAAGCCAGTCTTTCATTTTTTGAAATATTTTGAAACTCATCAGACGTAGACATGGCTCTCTCGTGTCTAATTTGAGTTTGGAATCAAACACTTTCATTAGAAAAGTGTTGAATCGAATCAGCCGAAAGTTCCACCAATTGCCGTAGAAAGATCATCCGAGCTAAAACCCATATACGAGCCGTTGATCTCGGATTCTATTTTAGTGTGTATGTCAATCGATCTTCATTAGACTGAGGTTTAGATAGAAATCAAGCGGGGGAGGACGAACTGTTCGATCGAGATGGAAATAGTCGTCAAATATCCAGCTTAAACTTGATTGCCCCTGATTCTGGTTTAAGCGAACAAGTTTAGATAATGATTCTCAATTTAGATAGTAATTTATAAGGAACGCGAATATAGCGTCAGATATTGAAAAACGATAAAATGGATTGAACAGAGTCTAGAGTTCAGAAATCTAGTAAAAATACATGGCGTTGATGGAGGCATCTGTAATTATATTTTGACGGAGATAAATTGTAAACCGTTATCCTACCATGCTTTATAAAATCCCTGCCTTAATATTCTAGAGATTTTGGTCTCACAATTTCTCTTATACAAGTCAGCCTGTAATCATATAAGCTTACATTTCTTAAAAGTTTTCACAAAGGGGATTTAACTCTCTTTTTTTTTTTTACAGCATCGGCACATTTGTTCTTTATATCCGAGTTCTCTGCTTTATGAATAATATATCGACTTAATAATCAATGGTTATTTTTTTCTTAAAGGAAACTTAATTTAATTTTTCTCTTTTTGTACCTCCTGCAAATCATTTAGTATTGATCTACCATTTATGAATAAGCAATACATAAATACTTTTAAATCAAACAGCATATCTCAGAGTTCTCATTAAAATTCTATCAGCGAGCACTTTTGGATAATGTTGGATTTTTAAACAAATTAAACCCACTGAAATCAAACACCAGTGTTCTATCTTCAATTAATCAGTTGGAGTAAATAAGTCCAATACCCTTGACAACGGTGTCAAACACTAATTAATCAACCAATCAATCAGTCAGTCAGTCAGTCAGTCAAGCAACCAATCAGTCAGCGACAATAAACACTAAATAATCAATAAACTTACTCAGACATCAGCTTGTTAACATAACCAATAGACGTATAGTCCACAAATTGATATCACTGCAAATCCCTCCGCGAAGAGATGCTCGGAAATGGGAAGCCATAGTGCTAAGCTAACCACGATGAACATCTCTTTGCAGTTTCGCATGCAGTTTAACTTCGCAATGTTGTGCATCACTTCGCAGGTGCCTGGAGATTTGGCGTTTCGTACCTCAATTACATGTACGATTTAAACGCTGTTTAGTGATGCGCAGATTTTTAACGGAAGCTTTTTAGACTCGAGGCAGCGTTTGATAGATTCGTTTTAATTCGAACTTTTAACAAGTGTCTTGGAAGTATTCGACTATCTCCAAACACACAAACCTGCACTAACCCATCTCGAAACAAAAGCTGTTTGATATAAGTGTACTAACATACAGTATATATGCTTTATTTTTAGGTATCTATGTTGGTATATCAAGTCAATTTCAACCGATATTTATGCACAGGACTGACGTTTAAAAATAAGAGAAAATCTACCACACCCCTTAAGGATATTAAGTTAAGGAGGATTTTTCTAGTACCTAATAATTGCTTACAAACTAAGTAATATATTAATGGTTCATATGTAGAAATCCAATAACTGGGACCCGTACGTAACTGTTGGTGAAATTAATTGACATTAAACAGTGTTCACATTTATCATAAAGTGCAGTTTTATTTGTACTTGTATTGTATTATTATGTTATTTATAATCCATTAAACATATTTATAAAAGTTCAGTCAGTTAGCACCAAATTCAATAACGTATATAGCTATACATTATCAATCAAAGGGTTTGTTCAGGTGTCAGTTTATGTAGTACTCAATTTGATTTCCAAATCTGATGTAGATAGTTGTATAAAACCAGACGTTAACCTTTGTTGAGAAGCGCAATACTTGACCTTAATATTGATTATTGACTGTAAAGTTTGATTTGTTTACCTTGCCAGTAAAACCTAAAAGTAAAAATTTCTGTTAGACAGCGACCGTTGTCGCGGATATCGATTTCTGAGCGTAGATTAACCCTTTAGAGTCGTTGTGTAAAATTTATGCGGTCTTATCTTGACAAAAATAAACAACTAAAGAACATAAATATTCCAGAAAAAGGTCGAGCTGGCATGTGTCTTCGACATTTTCCATACCAATAGCTTATTAGTCCAAGTTAACTAGTTGGACACGACGTATAACCATCCGTATAACCGAAATCAAGTCTAATTTGACATTCAAACTGTTGTGGACTCGAGTCAACCCATCCCCAACACAGAAGCTGTCAATGTGACTTGTAATGGGCTTCAAGACAGAATGCCCAGGTATTAATCCTAAGAACGTCAAGCACTTAAGTCTTCCGTATGACCGGGAATGTGTTTACTTGTCTTAGAGTTGTGATTATGTTCACCATCCCGCATGCCAGAAACCACAGCTGTAGCAAGAGGCTAGAGTTGGATTTGACCACCGATTTAGAGGGTATTTTCAGTGGGGGAACATTGCTTAAGAGAGCCTCGGCGTTAAAATATCACTGAGTTCAAAATGTAATATTGTGGGAGGAAGTAAGATGAAAGTGCTATTCACCTTCCGGCAAACAAACTCCACAGATAAATGTCTAGCTAACCTTGAACAATATTCAATATAATTATTGACATCAAAAGAAAGCCTCTACTGTAATGACGTTTGCTTCACGCTTGAGAACGCCACGTGAACTTTATATTGATTAACAAATTTGTAACTTAAATTGACAGTCGATTTGATTTATTGGTGAAAAGGCACACGACGCCTCTATCTATATCAAACCCCGTTTGTGAAATTCAAGAAGCAATTTCGTAATAATTAGACAGGAATTATAGACCAAATGTATCACTCAAATAAGTGTACCATGCGAAATGTTGTCCCTGCTTATTACCAAATATGGCTAGTTTGTGGTAATATTAGAATGTCCATCAAATTGAAAATGCTGACTCAAGAATACGGTCCAAGATCTAGTTGGAACAAAACAATCTTAGCAACTAAAAGTTTGTTTCCTTTTATTCAGGCGCGTGACAATTATTTGCTCGAGCCTTGACTGACAAGAGCCTATAACTAGACCAATGTATTCCTGATCGAGTGTAGTTTAGTGAGAACCGAGCCGTGATGGCGATACAGTCATGGCCTGAATACGACAATAGGTTACTGTTAGGGGCTTAAAGCTATAGGCAGTTCAACAAATCAGCTACAGATTGTTTCAGTGTTTAATTATGAAATGTGGCAGTAGATAATATAAACTATAATAGTTGGATGTATATAATAAATTTAAATGTCACTATCTTACAATGTTCTTTAGTTCCTTTGACTATTATCGGCGGACCTAGGTTATTCCATTTTAACGACACCTGTTTTTTTTTTCTTCTTCAACATACAGAGACCCGCCTTCCTCACATTTGTACGTTCTTATTTTACCCTTTTTGATTTCAATTATCTGCTTGGTTTTAGACCATGTTATTTATCCCATCAATAAGTAAATATCAGTGTATAATACAGCCTTGTGATATTTGTTTCATATCTCCACGTGTGTGATACAGCTTTCCCACGCTCTGATTCAGCCATCGGAATGCTACAACTTGCACGGACTATTTTATTTCACAACTTGCAAATGGCGTCTGCAGTTTGGTGATCCCAGCTGATATCAATAGTAATGAACCTTTGGCATCCACCGACGCGTGGTGTAATATAATAACATCTAATTCAGGACAGAAGATTAAAAACTTCTCTCGTTTTCATCTCTGTCTTTCGATCCATTCAATCTTTCGTGCTCATGTACTGAAAGAGTTCAACGCTCGTCCCGACACAGTTAGATGTGTTCGGAAGGATTTAAATGAGCAGTCGCACGATCGATGCGGCTGATTTTGTGATCTGGTTTCAATTCAAGTATCCCTCTACGGTTAGAGGAATACTATGGTTACTATTGTAGTTTGTTTCCCAATTTCTTACTTCTGACTAGGGCACAAATGTCTTTGTGATGCTTTGTTTCTGGGTTAAGACTAATTGTTAGATATTTACTGGAATCAAAACTAAATTTTTTGTACCTTTCTAGCATATTTTAGTTAAATAAATATTGCATTTCAATCAGCGCTGTTTTACTGTTACGCGGGTGCTGATCACTCTGATGGACGCTTTACACTGATCCAAATGTGTATGTACCAATGCGCGCTTCTCGTTTCTCTCTCGACAGCAAAGCGAAAATATCTATTGATTTCTGATTAAAATACTACAAAAACAGCATTTTAATGGGATAAATAGAATCTAAAATTGGCGACCCGGATATCATATTTATGAAACTCCGGAAGTTATTTTCCTACTAAGAAAATGACTACCCTCGTTTCAAAAATTTTATATCTCCGCGTCACTCGTTGGAGAGCCTTTATTTATCAAATAGACAACCATGTAGCACAAACATGTGTGTTGACCGTGTTGTTTCATTTTTGGACAAACAGAGAAATTTAAATATTTGTATAACATGAGGTAAGTTTTCAACTTATTAACTGGTTGTTTAGTGCATTTAAAATATTAGCTTTGTCTCGAGATTATCACAGTATTATGTTTAGTTCTTATATTGTTAGCTGTTTAACTGCAAACAAATTTATTTTATAATGGGATTCTGATGGCTTATTATTATAAATCTTCAAAATCTGTAAGGAATTTATTGTCGGATTGCCGTGTGAATGGACAGTGTGTACTATGAGGGTGTATAGAATCTGCTAGAAAACTCAGGTAGTGTTAATTGGATATATCTTGAACGATCTGATGGTCTCTTTCTAGCAGCCCTCAAGCGAGTAGCTTGCTCAGAGTGTCGGCCATGTTGGCTTTGTTGTGTTGATTAGTTACCAGCTCACATTGTCTGAGGCTCTCCATGGTTCAATCGCAACATGGCAGAAGGCGGCGAAATATCTTTTGAAAACCAAATTATTAATAATGGAAATATTGATGAAAGTGAGAATTTACCTAAAGTAACGAGTGAAAATGGCCTTGACTCCGTCCATTTTGACCCAGGCCAACCGGTGATATGTGAACTCTTGTGTTTCTTTGTTTGCCAAATTGGATGTACTACCAGTAGACTCGATAGTTAAACTGTGCGATGATATGTACGACGATATTGAAGTTCAACATGCCAAAACACTACTGGTTAAATCTGTTGGTCAGTTACTGAATGGGAAATATAGAAAACGGAATGGTCCCAACAAAAAAATAAATACTCTTCAGGATATTTCAAAAATGTTACACGAACTTAACCCATCTGATGTGCCGTGTTTTGCCGCTAGAACATTGAGTAAGTTACCTCCCGTATCAACAAGTCATTTTGATGTAACAACCTTGCTCCGTGAGCTTAATGGGCTAAAATCCCAAATGATAGATGTAAAAGATACAATTGATATTTTGAACTCTGCTAATACATCACTTGTGAAAAAGTTAGATAAACTCAGTAGTAAAGTCAACCAGAATAACAGTCCTGTTAGTAAGAAACGTAAAGAATCGAAAGATGTTAATTTAGACAGCAGCGTTGTGGTATCTACTAAAACATATGACACAGCTTTACCAGATAAACAGAATACGGTTTCCACTAATCACAGTATAGAAAGAAAGAATAAAAGTGAATATGTTACTGATACCCACAGTGTGTCTAATAGTGTAGTTAATACAAGTGAATCTGTTACTGATACCCACAGTGTGTCTAATAGTGTAGTTAATACAAGTGAATCTGTTACTGATACCCACAGTGTGTCTA
>JAQQZZ010159965.1:0-12092 GCA_030265115.1 Mopalia vespertina | reverse complement strand
ATAAACATAGCCCCCCCCCCCCCCCCCACCCCCTCTACCACCTGACAGCCTATCTCCCCTCAATACAGTATAACCAGGAAAAGTAAAAGTATATTCAGGTTTCAAAAAAGTCTCCTTTAGACATATAACATGAGGTTAAGGTTTAAGTTTCGACAGATAGAATTAAACCATAGTGAAAACAAACAAGCTGAGACAAAAAACAATAGGAGAAACTTATCCATTCATTACCGGTAACTTATTCTGTTGCACTGTTTTTACAAAATCGTTGGCATTTATCACATTGCTTCCCAGCTGACGTTCAGCAGATTTATCAATCTGTTCAATAACATCACGTTGTTTATTAACTTTTACATAACTAAAAAGAATTTCAGTACACAAAGCTACCGGTTTAACCACAGTTGATGTGGGGCACTCGTCGGTTTGAATACATACATCTTCATCAGTTTGAGTGGATACTGACACCTTCAAAGATTTAACAGAAGGGGGAGAAACACCAGACAGTTTATTACTAGAAGGGTTAATAGTGGGTAGGTCCCAGATGGTCTAATCAAAATCAGGATTTTGTGAGAAATTAAAAGGTTCAGTATCTTGAGTCCTAACACACTAAAGGACCTCAGCAAAGGAAACCTTTTCCGTTATCTTGATATATTGGGCTCTGTTGGCTTCTTTCAATTTTGTGCAGCCTCTATACGCTGCACTGTGATAATCGCCACAGTTCAAACATTTTGGGGAGGCTATATTTTGACAATCTTTGTATTCATGGTTTTCACTGCACCGAGGACAGCATAATTTACCCCGGCATTCAGAGGCAACATGGTTATATGTCTGGCATGTATAGCATCTTATTACAAGGGAGATGTAAACCTTAACCTTAAACATCTGGTATCCTAATGAGATGTGGAATATTTTCTGCGTCAAAACATAATAACATACAAGTAGTCATTACTTTTTCTCTTCCTTTAATCAAACGCTCTACCTTGATACATTTTACACTTTTTATCTCTTACAACACTTCTTGCTCAGTTACATCTTCCCTAATACCATCATTCCTCTACTCATATACCTTGATTCTAATCTAGTATTTACATCATGCCCCATTATACAAGATACCTTAAGTAATTTCTGGACTTGGGCCAGACTGTTACAAGTAATACCTAAGTCATGTGACCTCAATTTCCTCACACCTTTTACATTGCCTGTTGCCTGATGTAAAGCCTTACCAAATTTACTAGGGCTTAGATTACATATAGGGGGACCCCCTTCAGTGGACATTATAACGTTATGAGACTTCACCTGACTCCTGAGACCCGCTTGTGGCCTTTACTTTCTTTCCTTGTTCCCTATCCCAGCTCTCCGATCTTGTTCTGGTTCTTTTCCCTATTGTCTGTGACTGAGCAATATCCATGCTATCTTCGTCCTCTCCGTCCAGTCTTAATCCCAATACAAACTGACTATGAGCGACTCAGAGCAGGGCAGAGACGAAAGGAGCCCGAGAGGTTGACAGTTGACAATTACAGAACCTACCGCTAACTTGGCTAAGCTAACTTATGTACAACTCTACAAACTTCACAGATTAATTATAACAGCTACGAGACAAATTAAACATTGTATTGTTATCTAATCCGACAAACATAAATCAGATTGATTATGACCACTTCTAGGCGACTTTTCAACACTCAGTAAATTAGTCGAATCTGGCACACAATAAATGCAAAGATCAGACAACAACAACACATCAAAACAGCAATATATACATTCGGAAAAGAACATAACAAGAACTAATTTACAACAAAGAGTAAAAAAATTTTTCCCGTTTTTGTTTAAAAAAATAAAAATAAATTCATAAATGTTCAGTTTTAAAAACCAGATGTCAATCAAAAGAGTCACCTCTGGTTGCAATACATACTGATCTGAGATGGATACCTTTTTCATCTTCAAAGTAGAATGAAAGACTGGGATGTTTTCTACACAAATACGAATGATCAATATGACAAACAACAGAGGTTCTATTTACGTTACGAGATATCCCCGTTCAATCCGATTTATTTTGTCGAAGGATCAGTATCTTTAAAAGACGTTTACAAGACGAACCGTTGCTCGAACTATTATTATTTGTCAAAGTATTTTTAAAACTGTGCGATTAGGCGTGTGCTAGAACAAAGACAAAAGCATTACATACTGTATATTGAAACCAGAATACTACACATGACTCACAAATCATTTCATCTGTATGAAATACCCCGCTTAACACACAGTTGGAATATTCGCTGCACTCAATGGCACTCATTCTAATCGGCAGTGTATACTTTCCTAACAATTAAAAGATTGAGCGTACTAATACGGTAAGCAGATACCATGAACAAATAATATAAAACTACAGACGCTGTCAGCTGAGAGCGGCTCGGCTCCTCGTTACTTCAGGACATTACAAATTGAAGTCCGTGCTCTACTGACATGGAAACTGCAAATGCAACGCCTTTCTCCTTCGTAAAACTGCTGATGAGTAATTGAGTACAGTGTTAGCATATGTTTTTCTGAATCAGTTTACCTGGGTGTCAATCCCTACAAAAATCAGGAGCAGAAAGAAGACACAAGACCAGAGAGGGGCGAGGGGCATTTGTGCTACAGCTTCCGGGTAGACCACGAAAGCCAATCCTGGCCCTAATAATAATAGAACATATGTGATAATTTTATACCATTATATTTACAGCTAAATCAGCTCAGTTATATTATAGCTATCCTACAATATCACGTATGTTTAAACCCTTATTCTGAGGTAAAGTATGTGTGAATGGGACACAAAACACCATTCCATCAATCAGGCAAAAAAAAGTCCATTTAACTTAATTAACGGCGGAATATATGGTGTCAAGCATTTATAATTGAATTCTAATTACCTGATATATGAGCACATGACCATTTCAAAAAAGAGATTTAAATCGTTAAAATATGGACCTTGTAATTATGATAATGAATCTAAATTTCATGGCTCGGATATTTTCAGATCGTTTTTCCAAACTCCCTAACGTTCAAATCCTTGACCCGTTAGATAATAATTGAATTTCTGAAAGTAGAGTTTACATATGCAACATTGACCAAATATTTATCACAAAAGTCTCAGTCATCGATCAAATTAAGGTTCTTTCTCTTCACCTTC
The DNA here is from genome assembly GCA_030265115.1 of Mopalia vespertina. Classification (NCBI taxonomy): domain Eukaryota; kingdom Metazoa; phylum Mollusca; class Polyplacophora; order Chitonida; family Mopaliidae; genus Mopalia; species Mopalia vespertina. Next base: position 8,935 of record JAQQZZ010159965.1, on the reverse strand, counting down.
AGTCACACCCAACTTGTATTTCTCACCTGATCTATAGATTTGTTTGTATGGTTGATTAACTAGCGTTATACTCACGGGTATTTCACTTATATGACCACGTAATATCCGCTTCTCGCTCTGTTGTTACTTAAATACGATGGGAAATCGGCAAGAAACCTTACATTGATATTGGCCACAAGTAATTTGTCCCCTTATTCATAGATATCAGACCTTCGGGCTAAGGGCAGTTTGTTAGGAGTTTAACAATGCTGTCTTTACTTAGCACTGGCGGGAAATTAACTTTCAAGCTTTGTCAAAACATTTAAGATTTTAAGGCCGTGCTAATTGAATTTTTTGTTGGAATACAGCGCCGTGGTATAAGTGAAATACCCTTGAGTACGACGTAAAACACCAATCAATCAACCATAGACATCGGCTACATTGAGTTTGTAATCGTCATCTGATCTTTACTGAACGTCCACATTGAGTTTGTACTTGTCATCTAATCTTTCCCGAGCAGCTATATTGAGTTTGTACTTGTCATCTGAACTTTCTCGAATGTCCACATTCCTTTTATACATGTCATCTGATCTTTCCCGAGCAGCTATATTGAGTTTGTACTTGTCATCTGAACTTTCCCGAAAGGCCTCATTGAGTTTGCACTTGTCATCTGATCTTTCCCGAACGGCCACATTGAGTTTATACTTGTCATCTGATCTTTCCGAACGTCCACACTGAGTTTGTACAGGTCATCTGATCTTTCCCGAACGTCCACATTGAGTTTGTACTTGTCATCTGAACTAACCTGAACCACATTGAGTTTACACTTGTCATCTGGTCTTTCCCAAACGTCCACATTGTTTGTATTTGTGATCTGAACTTACCCAAGCGGCCACATTGAATTTGTACTTGTCATCTGATCTTTCCCGAACGGCTTCATTGAGTTTGTACTGTCATATGATCTTTCCCGAGCATCCACATTGAGTTTGTACTTGTCATCTGAACGGCCACATTGGGTCTGTTCTTGTCATCTGATCTTTCCCGAGCGGCTACATTGAGTTTTTACTTGGCATCTGAACTTTCTTGAACGGCCTCATTGAGTTTGTACTTGTCATCTGAGCTTTCCTGAACGGCCACATTGAGTTTGTACTTTGTTTGTCACATCTGATCTTTCCCGAACGGCCGCATTGAGTTTGTAATTGTCATCTGATCTTTCCCGAACGGCGACATTGAGTTTGTACTTGTCATCTGATCTTTCCAAACGGCCACATTAAGTTTGTACTGTTCATCTGATCTTTCCCGAACGTCCACATTGAGTTTGTACTTGACATCTGAACTAACCTGAACAGCCACATTGAGTTTGTAGTTGTCATCTGATCTTTTCCGAACCGCCAAATTGAGTTTGTACCTGTCATCTGATCTTTCCTGAGCGGTGACATTGAGTTTGTACTTGTCATCTGCTCGTTCCTGAAAGGCCACATTGTTTAAATTTGTCATCTGAACTTACGTGAACAGCCACATGGAGTGTGTACTTGTCATCTGATCTTTACCGAGCGGCCACATTGAGTGTGTACTTGGCATCTGAACTTTCCCGAACGGCCTCATTGAGTTTGTACTTGTCATCTGATCTTGCCCGAGAGGCCACATTGAGTTTGTAATTGTCATCTGATCTTTCCCGAACGGCGACATTGAGATTATACTTGTTATCTGATCTTTCCGAACGACCACATTGAGTTTGTACAGGTCATCTGATCTTTCCCGAACGTCCACATTGAGTTTGTACTTGTCATCTGAACTTGCTCGAACGGCCACATTTACGGCGCATCTTGGATCCAATACACTGACTTAGACCAAAGCAAGGTTATATTTTTCACCTGGTCCAGCGACATCGGTCACATTCAGGTTGAATTTCTCCCCTAATTCTGTGACACTGCGGAAGTATTTCTCTACCGTTCAAGGCACATTAGATCTTACCTTATCCTTCAACATTAAGTTTGTATTTTCAAACTTATCAAACGACATCGCCTACATTTAGTTTTATTTATTTAACTGATAAAGCTATATCGATCACCAATGCATTCTAATCCTTCAACATATGCCGCAAAAGGCAGCATTTCTCATCGTTTCCAGCAACAAAGGCCACATTACCCCCACCTTATTTAACGGCATAATCCATATTGTCTTTGTATTTCTCACCTGAACCAGCGACATCAGCAACGCTGAGATTGTGTTTATCCGCCATAAAACCCAGAACAGAGAAGACGACAAAGCCGGCTAACAGACTCGTGCCACAGTTCACAGCCGCATAGACCAGGTAGTGTCTGATAATTTTTAAAAAACACGAGCAGCGAACCTTAGAGAAAATTGTATTTGTTATATCTAATATACATTGAGTTGTCATAATCTCCGGATATTTTGCTGGTGCTGTATAATTTAAATAAACCAAAACTCACATTTAATGTTGACTAGCAGTTAAATAAAGTGACATTAAGTTTTACTACCTCACAATACACTCACAACGAGGTTAACTACCAGTAAAATAAGTTAAAATATTTAAAATAAGTCCGGAATCATCGTAATGTCGTGTGGGAGTTAACCCTATAACTGGGATTTAGTTACCTGAGTGAATTATGGTGGAATTTGTTGCAACTTCCCAGAGGTGTGTGTATGGCACAGCCAATGCCATACGAGAAAATTACCTGGATACCTGCATCGACCCAAACCTGGATAATTTAAGTCAACATTGATGTATATCAAAATAAGGTACGACTATATGAGCACATGGCAAGCTGATGCAATGCGTGTTGAACTAACATATATATCATTACTTATTTTATTGTCCAGTGGTAAACATATTAGTTGACAGATGAATGGGACTGGTCCAGCATGTGCAGCTAACACAGCCAATTAAAGATTGATTGATTGATTGATTGATTGGTGCTTTGCGCCGTGCTTAAGGGTATTTCACTGATATGATGGCGGTGTATTCCAATAATAATTGACACTAGAACAACCAAGATGAGAAGCGTTTCCATAACGTAGGATAGTTAATTTCCTCTAGTGCTAAGTAAAGACAGCATTGCCTCTCTGCAAACAAACTGCCGTTAGCCATGGGGCGCCAACTAGAGAAAGTCGTCAAGCTTTTGTATATTACACTTTACCATAATTAACCCCCAACAATCATCTGCAAGATTAAATAAAGGCTAATTAAATCAATGTGCAGGAATTTTAACAGTTGGATATATTTGTAATCCCGAGAACCAAAGCTTTCCACAAATATACACATAGACAATGTTATGACCTATATCTGTCGCAATAATAGAACTAGAAATACCGTTTTCACTAAACTGTAACCAGGAGTTCAATTAAACTTTAATCTGGGAAGTTCGGATTCTTAAAAAAAACACAGAAATTAATAATTCATTCAATTATCATAAGAACTTACAAATTAACTAACCTGAGCAACTCCTAGCTTTGACCAATCCGGATGTACAAAAAACATGACTCCGTTGGCTGCTCCAGGTAATGTAACTCCTCTCACCAGCAGAACCACCAGTAACACATAAGGGGAGATAACTGTTACATAACTGATCTGAAACAACAGTCGTTCGACATGTCACATACTCTCCGAGAATGAGAAGATCCCAATCAGATAACACCTAATCCGTGACCATTGGCAGATAGGTTTACTCTGAAAGTGCCTCAGTTGTTAACGTCATTCCTTTTCCAACTTACAGAAATGACACCACAAGATCACAAGATGAAAATGCATCGCGGACAGCCTGATTTCAGTCATTTTATAGCACATATTTTCTTTAACAATATTCTCAGGCGTTTCCAGAGAAAATATGTTTTCCTCTACACCTTTTATTTATAGCAATTTAACCCCAATTAGTGCTGATATTTAAGTTAACTAGTGATGTAACAGCTCAGTAATCCAAGCTATAATCCAATCCAAACAATAATCCAAGCCAGGAGTCTAATACTGTATGTCGATCGTCGAAAATCTGGTACAACTAGATGTTTATTAGTGCATTTTGTTAAACGCATTCTTGGCAAAAGAAAGGGTGGAACAAAGGCACACTTGTACACATCTACCTACCTTTCCGCTTAGTTTTATGCCTCTCCAAATGCACAAATAGACAATAATCCAAGCCAGGAGTAGACACAATGCCAAGTCCCACTTCACATTCCCAATATAATCAATACCAGCCGATATACCCAATACCTTACGTCTGCAGAAAAATAAAATGTATAGATAATCTAATACTTTAAAGAAAGGTGCTTTAATGGTTCCACAATTTTTCCTAGATTACTCCAGCTTTGTAAAAGAAAATGTTTCAATTGTATTCTAAATAAAACCTACTCCCAGTACTCGGTGGCGGGGTCCATGGCCTTTACGATCGTCCGGTTTTCTGGACTACTCATATCCACAGAGTTGTTAACTGAGCTGTTTCGCCATTCATATTCTCTACAGTTAGCGGTATTCCAAGTGTTGTTACAGGAGGCCCATGGAAGGTCAGTGGTAAACGACGCGAACAGATAGTAGAGCACCCAAGCCAGGATCACGTTGTAGTAAACATTGGAGAAGAAAGACAGAACAGCGATGGAGTATCCAATTCCTGAAAATAATCCCATGGTGAAATGAAATCAAAGTCGGTAATGTTTTGTGGAACTTGACAATATTTCGCAATCAGGGTGGAATAATTATGGTATCTAACTTACCACGGAACAAAGGTGTGAGCTTCCAAGCTGTAATAGTCCCTGAAGACATGAACTGACCTAAAGCTCCTTCCAGGAACAGAACAGGTATACCAATACACAGGGCGGACAAAAAGTAAGGGATGAGGAAGACTCCTGAAATTAAATAGTTATACTGTTAATCAAGTCATCAATGGAATACATTGTTATCGTCTAAAGTTAATTGGATGTTTTATCATATTATATACTGAAACGGCCCTGTCATAATATATTACTTTCCCTGATATGCTTTAATCTATACAAACCATTTAGAGCTTTTATGAAACGTTTTAGTTATATGTGAATTTTCTCATGACGAATTGCCCGACATTGATACAAAATCAACAACAGCGAAACAATATGTAATACCATGCAATTTGAGTTATAATCTATTTAAACGGTTTCTACCTTTTATTAATATCGATGCTTTGCAATAATTCTACGGAACACATACCTCCACCATTCCGATAGCAAATATACGGAAACCTCCAAACATTGCCGTAACCAACTCCAACACCGACAGTGGCAAACAGAAAATCGAGTTTGTTACTCCACGTCTCTCGTTCCTTCTTGTCCTCGTCTTCTCTACCAATCATGATGACCTGTGGGTATCTGATCAAAAGATAATAAATTTATTCACAAAAAGAATCAGAGTATAATTGTGTTTTTAATGAGTTAATAAAAAAAACGATTAATACCAAGCCTGAACAAGGTCAACTTGATTGTTGTATTTAGAGAAAAATCTCATTATCAACAGGTTTCTTTTTCCGCTAGTACAAGTCTGGATATAAACACTTCCGACTAACATGGCATCGAAGCCAGTATGGAATCCTATATAAACTGAAAGTATCCAACTTGTGGAATGGCCAACCGTTCTCCTATAAAAACGGAGATTCTCAAAGGAGAAGACTTTCAATTGTGGCACACAGAAGAATGCTATACCGGTGTGGGTTGATTCCATACACTTAGCAGTGTATACACATGTGTTATGTTATAAAATATTGAACTGTTATATTGAACTGTTGTAAATATGTATAATTAAAATAATAAATAATATTTTGTTATGTTATAAAATATTTAACTGTTATATTGAACTGTTGTAAATATGTAAAATTAAAAAACTGTTCAAAAATCGGGCATTTTAATGAAGTTTGTCGATCGGGAAAATATTCCAATAGATAAGGGTTTTCGCCTGTCCACGGAGAAAAATACTCTGGGGGCGGGCATACAAAGAGGGTAGAAAAGCAAATCCAAGAGAAAACAACGAAAGAATCAAAAAGAGAGGAAATAAATGTTATGATAACCTTGAACAAAAATACAGTATCAATTACAGTAAAGGAATAGCGTTTCAAGCTCTGGTAGATACTGGTGCTTCTGTATCAGTTATTTCGGAAAAGGTGTTGAAAAAGATGGGCTTAAACAAATCTAAATACACATGTTCTGAAGTAAAAGAAGTATGCGGAGTAGGCGGAACAACTCATTCAGTGCTAGGCAAAATAACTATACCTATCAAAGTCAAATATCTATCTCTATCACAAACTTTTCTCATTCTACCTAACTTGTCCCATCCCATTATTCTTGGTAACGACTTCTTGCAACGCAATAAGGCATCCATTAACTATGAGTCCAGAACTTTAACACTGCAAGATAATTTAGTACAGGTAGTGCTGTCTACAATGAAGGAAGGTTTGGCAAGAACAACTGGAGAATGTTTGGTAGCTCCAAAAAGTGAAATGGATATTCCAATTAAAATATCAAGTATACCGCAGGGTAAAACTGCTTTGCTTGAGCCTCTACCCGAGCTAGGTCGACTTGGGCTAGCAGGGGGGCGATGTATTGTGAAGTCGAGAAAAGGTAAGTCATATATTAGAATAATGAACCCTACAGACAGTCAAGTGTGCATTCCACCTCGAAAAGCCGTAGCATCAGTTGCAGACATTTCGTCGGAGGCAATTCATAACATGTTTGGACGAGATGAATCAAACATAGACTTCCCAGACCATTATCCAAACCAAGGTAAGTCAGAGTCGGTAAACTTAACTCATTCGGACTTGTCGGAAGAGGGACTGAGTTACAGTCATTCTTACAGAAAAATCGTGATGTGTTCGCATTTTCCAAACTGAACTAGGACGCACACATCTTCATTCGCATAATATCGAAACACGCGAGCATGCTACTCCTGTGAAAATGCCCTTTTACAGGACTAATCCAGCTGACAAAGCTGAAATTGAACGTCAGGTAAACGAAATGTTAAATAACGACATTATAGAACCTTCAAATTCGTCCTGGCATAGTCCGGTAGTCTTGGTAAAAAAAAAGAATGGTGAATCTAGATTTGCAATAGACTATCGCAAGCTGAACAAAATAACTACACCCACGACATTGCCTTTACCTCGTTTAGAGGACGTGTGGGACACTCTCGGAGAATCCAAAGCTCAAGTCTATTCTACCTTAGATTTGGCTAGCGGTTTTTGGCAGGTACCAATGCACAGTCAATCAGCACATAAAGCTGCATTTATCACGCACACTGGAGTTTATCAATGGAAAGTTATGCCTTTCGGTTTGACGAACAGTCCTTCATCTTTTCAAATGGTAATGGCCAATGCGCTTAGAGGTATTAATTGGCGTTTTGCATTAATTTATGTGGACGACGTTCTCATATACAGCAAAAATTTTCAGGAGCATATGGAACATTTAAGACTAGTTTTTCATAAACTTAGACAAGCAAATTTGAAGCCACAACCTACCAAATGCGTCTTGGGAACATCTCAGGTTACATACCTGGGACATGTTATCACGAAAGAGGGTGTAAAAACAGACCCAAAGAAAACGAATGCCATTCGAACGTTCCCTATACCATCCTCTATAACGCAGGTAAGAGCTTTTTTGGGTGTTGCCAATTATTACAGAAAATTCATTAAGTCGTTTTCACAAATAGCTCACCCATTACACCAATTGCTTCAGAAAGAGGTTCAATTTAATTGGACATGTAACGCAGCATTTGAGACATTGAAAGAAGTTCGCTGTTCATCTCCAATACTACCGTATCCACATATGACGAAACCTTTCATTCTAACAACTGACGCCTCAGGTTTCGCCATTAGTTACATTTTGGGTCAAAAAGATAGTAACGGAAGAGAACGAGTGATAGCATATGGAGGAAGGGCATTGAAAATAAATGGACTGTCACCGATCAAGAATGTATCGCAGTTGTTGAAGGTATTCGGACACATAGAGTGTATCTGGCAAATCAACATTTCACTGTTGTGACCGACCATAAAGCGTTGACTTGGCTACAAACAACTAAACATACATCAGGTAGGTTACATCGATGGGCTCTGGAACTGCAAGATTATAAGTATGATATCGTCCACAAAGCAGGTAAGTCTAACAGCAATGCAGATGGGTTATCGCGAAGACAGTATGAAGAGATGCGAACCATCAGCCTTGTAGACGACGAAGACTGGGAACATTGGCAAACAGACTTTGATTATAGTACAACGGAGTCTCCATTAATCGCAGCAACATCTACACCCGATCAAAATACAGAGGCTCCTTCAGAGCAAACAAAAGAACTGGCACAGTTACAGGAATGGTTGTCCAGAGTTGAGACAGATCATAAATTATAAACTAACAGGTGAATTGCCTAAAGAAAGCCATTCAGCTAGAAGAATCCAGAACATCTCGGGTCAGTATGATATTTTAAATAATGTGCTTTACCATTGGTATAAACCTCGGGTGAACATCGACACGGAAGGATGCACGATGGCAAGACAATTGTTTTACCCAAAACATTGCGTGGAGACGCATTGCGTTCACTTCATGATTCGAAGGCTGGTGGATGTCATCGTGGCTTACAAAGGACATATGAGGCATGCAGACAAAGGTATTATTGGATAGGTATGTATCAAGATACCTATAACTACATCAAAAGCTGCGATATATGTCAGCGATGCAAGGTGCCCCGGAATTCAAAACGAGCTTTATTGAACAACATGACCGTTGAGGATGTTTTTGAAAGAATTCATCTTGATTTCTTGGGACCAATAACCGAAACACCGGAGGGATTTAAAAACACCCTCCTTATTGTCGACAGCGCATCGCGTTGGACGGAAGCCTTTCCGCTAAAAACACAAGAGCCACAGAGGTGGCCAGAGTCCTATTTGAGGAGATCATCTGCAGGTATGGCGCACCGCGTAGAATTGTCACGGATAGA
>JAQQZZ010159954.1:0-12094 GCA_030265115.1 Mopalia vespertina | reverse complement strand
GTATAGGACGTCGAGGTACTGTCAATGTCCAAATGATAAATATCGAACGTCGACGGCCTATTTAATAGGACTAAGTTTGGCCTAGCTACGCGACTACAGTCTTCCTAACCTTTAGAAATGAGACCCATAAAACGACCACTTGACGTCCATTTTCACGTCAAAATCAATAATTTTTCGACAATTTTTGCTAGGTTTGGCCCTCCCTTACCCCAAATAAATAACGTTATTTCTCAAAGGGATGTGACTCTGTTGTTGTTACCTCATACCCTGCATAATGATTTCCTACGCAGTACTCCCTCCACTGGACATCACCAGCAAACCTGCCTTAAATACTTTAGCCATGTAAATAGCCGCAGGTTCTTGAGTGGACTGACTTGTACAGCTTAGCGAAAAGTGCATTTCAGTCTGTGTAGCTCGGAAGAGACCCTAAAATATTATCAAATAGGCCTTGTACGGCTTAATAGAGCTTTTCTTATCTTATCACACTTTCACGATTAAGCCTGCGTATGCATATGGGTAGCCTCAGCTGACGTCTTACCTTCCCCGTTTTCTTGTGGTTATGTTACATGTCCGGTATTAACGCCTTAAAGGCAAGCCCGAATTTTTTGGAAGGAACGTAGGAGCTACGCTGCACTGCCTTCGATTCAGTCATAAAATAAATCCTTCTAGGCAGCTCCCAGCATCAAAATTATATCCAGGTACCTGGTAGCATACGGTCTCGGTAACAGTCATTTCCGATAAATTATCGTCGGTATTTCACTTGTTATATTGCCCTTCGAATCCGATGAATCGCATTTTGATTTCAAAATAATAGCCACGTTTGGTGTTTGCGCATTATAACGATGGAAGGTGGCGACGTATTTGAAATGGAAAGCGGTTTATCTGGATATTGAGGACTCGTTGATGTAAAATACCGACAACAAATTATCAGAAATGACTATTACCGAGAACGTAGGACATCAGGCACCTATGGATATGAATTTGAGGCTGGGAGCTGCCTAGAAAGATTTATTTTAAGACTAGATCGAATTCAGTGCAGCGCAACTCCTACGTTCCTTAGGTAAGAGACGACATTTAAGGCTAGAATATGGGTTAGTTTTGTTTAAGTTAAGAGCACACTGAAGCACGTTGGTATACGTCGTGGTATTGTGAGGTCGTCAAAAGATTCACACACTTTTCCCGGCATACGCGGGACATAAGTTGTAGGTAAGTTATGCGATCGTTCACACACGTTACTTGTAAGTTATTTATAAGTCGACATACGTCGAGATAATGTCTAGCGTAACGTGCTTTTAACCTATGTTGAACCTATATCCAATGTTCCGGACTTTTATATAAGTAACTTTTACGATATGTATACGTCCAACTCGTCATTGAGAAAAATATGATAGCTCAGCATAGTCTAGCGTTTTTTAGAAATTGTGATACGTCGGCATACGCTGACTAAATCGTCAAGGTGTGACAGGGCCATTAAGGATATTTAAAGACACGTGACGTTGGTAATATTTTCCTATATTTCAGAGGCACTGTAATTTGGGCTTATTCAAAACACGACCGTTTGAAAACAACATGCCTTCAAAAAATTGCATTTGGCAAAATTTTGAATATGAATGAAAAAGTTTATAAGAGACTATTTTTGGAGATATGCATTAAATGACTCTAACCTTGCATGGATTCACGACCATTTTGTAAACATAAAGTACCATCTATAGCTTTTCAACGCAGGCTGGGAACTTTGGGATAAACCCGCGCCATCACTGTCTTACCAGGAAGTCACGAGGGGGGCTCTACTTTTAATCAAAGTTAAAAAAAAAACCCAAGGTGCTTCAAAATTTGTAAATGTGTTATGTAGGTTAACATTAAATGGAACATTTTTTTCATTACCCAATGATAAAATTTGATAATATCTGTATAATTTGTTTGTTTGGACGACTCTGGTATGTTTAAAATATGAATTCTACAGCTGAATCACATCAAAGCATAGTCCCGGTGTATTTATACAGCTGTAAATCGCTGACAACTATCGCACAATTTACCCCGTTTTAGGGATTATCACTACATTCAAAATGGTCCTGATTTATAATGAAGCGAGCTGTACACAAGTCATGGAGGTAAGACGGCAACGGTTTTAATCAAATGCCTTATAACATACGTATCAATCATGTTAAGCACTATAAATAGAAAAGGGTAAATCACCTAAAAATTTGTTTATAAATGATTGTTACCTTTTGAATGCTGTGAAAGTAGCACCTGAACAAACATATTTGTGTATTCTGAAAAATCCTTATTTCTCCCCTGATCTGAGAAAACCCACACAATTTCTCAGTCTTGAGGTGATTTACAGTATATCCCAAAACAGATACAAATAAATATTGAACACTCCAATATAAAAGACAAGGAAATAGGAATTTATTTACTTGAGACAGCCCCTCAATATTGGTGGCAAGGAGTAATTGTCTCAGCTGTCCCCTTGTTCATCCACCCTACCTTTAGTTAAGGTAATACTCTGTAAAGCCTTATCACTTTGCACAATTACTGTTGTAGAATATTTTCCTAGTGTATTGAAAATTATGTCACTTATCTCTCCACTTTTCAGAAGAGAAACAGGCAATCATTTACATGCATCCAGGCTCTGTGCACTTTGGAATAATCCTAATATATCATGATGCTTTCAGCTGATTTTGTAACTGTACAAATTTCTCTGTTTTTTCTTCCAATGTTTGGTAAAGTTCTCTCAATTCTTCTGGCATCGGGATTTGTTGTTGCTACAAAACCAAAACAGCTAATTAAACTTTCAATCTGCAAAATAAGACATTATCTAGTTCTCACACATTTTCACAAGTATTTTATCATCAAAATATCAGTCATGACAACCTTATGTCATTGGCAGAATGCAAATTTGATATGCTCAAGTCACTAAAAGAAATGAACCTCACTGGCTTAAGTCATTGGAGGGAGCCAAACACAACTGCCCTATTTGTCAGCACACACACACCTAATACCACCTACCCACCCACCTAGGACGCCCATGTTGACTGGTTCAAGTATTTGGAAGAGATAAACCCTACTGAATTAAGTCATTGGAGCGAACAAACCCAACTGGCTCAAGTAATTGACGGAAACCACTGACAATTTTACAACATAGAGACCTCAAACTCAGCGAGAGCAATACAATTAACCCATCTAGAAATACATGTTCATCCTGCCAGTTGTAATGGATGGAATGAAAGTTTCACGGTCTCATACCTTTATTTTGGTGGCACAATTCCGTAACATAAGCTTAGCGGAGGATACAAAGGGCAATCTCTGGGCTACAGGAACATTGTCCATGCAAGCAGAATAGGCTGAAAAAAAAATTAAGAAAAATCTCATTTTTAACCTTTACTTAACCAGAAATAATTAGGGTAAAGAAAATTTCATATCTAGAAATCTCACATTGAGGTAGAAATGTAATGCAAAAAAAATGCATCATCAGCTTGAAGAAGCATCAACAGAAGGTAGAACAAGACTGGTTAATGCTTGACTTGACAAGATTTCATTGGACTTATAAGCGACAAGCATATAATGATGAAGAGTCTAAGGTATTCAGTTTCCGAAAACACTATGTTGATTTGTGATTGATTGATTCATTGATAGATTGGTGTTTTACCCAGTGCTTAAGGGTATTTCACTTATATGACGGCAGTGTATTCCAAGAATGATTGACAATAGCACAACAAAGATGTGAAGCGTTTCCATAATGTTGGAAAGTTATTTTCCTCCAGTGCTAAGTAAAGACAGCATACTTGTTGAGAAAATATTTCCGTGATAGGAAATGAAATCTACCTATTCTCTCCTATTATCCCAAGATAACGATTGTTTGTTTGATTGGGGTTTTAACCTTGTACTCAAGGCTAATTCACTTATATGATGACAGATTGCTCACATCACAATCGTTCTGCGTTCACAATATGCACAACTTTTTACCCTACTTACTTTGTGGACAACAAGACAGCTCGAGCCAGTGCTTGCATTTTTTTTATAAAGAGACAACACTCAGTCTCGGCAATGTAATCCAGGGAAATTTCGCAACTGACAAATGACCGAATACAATCAAATAAACAGGATATTGTGATATTGCATGTTTCACAATAATATTATCCCAACAATTATCTGATGTTTTCATAGAAAACAACTAATAACCAAGCAGAAAATTTGTGTTAAAACACAGTTGACTTTTTTATGTTTGTAATAATCCAATTTCAATAAAAGCCAACATCCGTATTTTGCAACATTTACCATACGGCCATTTCTGTCCAATTAAAATCATACAAAATAAGGACAAATGGTATGAGTAGTCTTTTCACAGCCTGTTATAAGATAATCAAAGATTCCCTGTGTTCCCACCTTGACTTCCACTTGATTTGCTTGATTGTGGATTAACACTGTACTTAAGGTTATTTCACTCACACTCGCGTGCCAGCCCAATGGGTGAAGGAAACCATCCCCGATACCACTGGCAACAAACAAAAACATCACAGGACAAATTCAAGACACTTACAGGACAAAACAAAGATATCACAAATATATCGCTCCCCGTTCCTCTTTAGCTCAGAAAGCACCAGGGCAACAGGAAGCTCACTCCAACCACCTGCCCTTGCCTTCCAAAAGAAATCTTACCCTCTGCCAATTTCAGGGATAGTTTTCCATTTTTCAAACATTTCTTTACATCTTTCTCCCAGTTATCTTCTTGAACACGAAACTGGTGAGCTTTCTTCAAATACTGGAGGCACTACGAAATGAAATTACGTGTAATAGATTACAAACCACAGAAGTAGAATTTCAACAACATTTACCATGAGGGTAAAACAACTTTTGATAAACATTTGAATACATTTCTTTAATTGTTCTTACATCTGACTTTGGTACAGACATACATGCATGTATAGAATTCTCATGATTTTAGTAACAGGCCAGTCAATACTCAGAGTCAAAGTCTAGACGTAAGAGAGATTTTACCTCTATTTTATCAAGATAAGATTAATGTGCAACAGGTCACAAACATGTAATCCAAAATTTGGTGATACCAAAGCACAATGGTCTCCAGTTAAAGTGTTAATGGAAAAAAAATAAGTATAGACACATAACAATGCCCTTAAACTAATATTGGCCGAGGGTTACATGAAGATGTTAGAGCACTTACTAGAAAAGTTATAACATATATACACATGGTATACCACAATACAGAGTATCTAAAAACAACATAAACATCATTATCTTACCTTTTCCTTTGCCTCCTCATTCTCGTCTGGTTGTGTCAGATCAGCATATGATTCCCAAATCTCTCCGCTAGTGATACCCTAGTGATAGACAAGATACAGTGCAATAGGTAAGTGTTTTATACTTCTGTACTTTTATACTTCAAAGGACATTCTTATCATGTCTTGTCCTTGTTCTTTTCTACATTGTTTAGTTGTTTGGGATCGTACTCAAAGGTATATAATTTTTTATATGACAATGGATTGTCGATTCCACAATATTCCTTGCTCAAATATGATTGAAAACGGAAGAAACCTTGTGAAAACCACCCCTTCAACGGTCCACAGACGGACTCATGAGTGGTACTGGTACATCTAAGTAGGGCGACATGTGATCCAGTTTTCTTCATCGTAATAAAATAAATGTTTTACAACAATACACTGAGTACCTTTGATGCAACTCTCCCAAACAATTCCAGAGCTTTTTGTCGCAGATCACCAGCTGGTTTCCCGTTCACATCAGGAATGTTGTCTCGGATAACAGCGGACAAAATTCCCAAAACCTTAAATGGATAACATATTAATTATAATGAGTGACAGACTAATAAATTGGTTCGAGTGTATTTTACATATATGCCGCAGGGCACAACCATACTATTTTAACAAAACATAGAGTGTGAAGTGTTTTGATCTGTTGGAAAATTAATGCTCCTCCATTATCAAGTAAAGATTATAAAATACTCCCTTAGGTAACCGTAATAGCAGACCAATTTAATCAAACAATTGGGTCATATATCTGGTATGTCAAAAACAACATTTCTTAACTTAGACAGATTGACGGGATGGTGTTTAGCGCCATACTCAAGGGTATTTCACTTACATGTAGTGGTGCATTCCAACAGTAATTGACACTTATTAACTTTGAAGTTTAGAATGTGTTAGAATATAAAGGGTAGTAAGACTCTCTTGTAAATTACATAGCAACAGGAAGGACGAATGGACAGCAGCATTTACATGTACAAGACTTCGTCCCTGGAACAATAATACATACTTCAGAGTCTGTCCATTTGTCCCGGAGATCTAACAGCCTGTGATAAGCACGAATGACTTCACCAAATTCTTTACAGTCAAGGCCAATCTGAAAGGTCAAAGGTCATTATACGGTTTGTTTGTTTGATTGTGGTTTAAAGTTTAACTCAGGAGTGTTTCACTTATCTGACACTGGTGTGTCCATTGCACACTTTTCCTTTCTTGAATATGGTAGAAAACAGAGAGGAAACTTTGTAAAAACCACAGAGGCTCGGTACAGTAGAGACCGTCTATGTATATAGAAAAGTAAAAGGGTGGACATTCTGGGGTCAACCCAGCTTGTGCCGTGGTGAAATTTACCCGCTTTTTTGAGGTATTGTTGTCATTGTTGCAAATGTCCTTTTCCATAATTTCCTTACTTTTCCAAAACTATAGAGTAGTTTAAGTGACTTTATTCCCAACTTTTAGACATCCAAAAAGGTTTGTCCAAACATTGTCACTCTAACTTTTCTGTATAACAAACATAATTACTGCAATATTATTTAACACCAGGTAAATCTGATTATTTGTTTGGATTTTTTGCCGTTGTTAAGGTTTTATTTCAATCTAATGGTGAAGGAAAGCAAGCTTGGTCTACCCATTGACAAAATAATAACATGTACTCTAATTATCAGCTATATACAAATTCTTTACAGCCTCTGATAACTTAAATTTAAATCAAAGTCTAGTCTAAATCATAATACACACTTTGATTGGTCCGAACATAGCTGTATTTCAAACAACCAGTTAAATGGTAAGACCCTATTTTTGGAAACAAAACAAAAGCCTTGTCCCAATATGAATGCTGATGATTGCTTTTATAAAATTTATTTAGAACTTGTAAAATCTATAATTTGGACCAAATACATTGCCCTCCCAGCTACATGCGTCTATCCACTGTAGGGGTATATCTTGCAGTTACTCTAATGAAAGTTATATTTTGAAAATATTTCTTTCTCCATGTATGCTCTTCAGCAATGAAATTATGTCATAACAAAGAATTGGCTACATTTGCACCTGTTTAACTATAACATGTAAGTGTCAAGCTATATACAAATACTTTACAGCCTCTGAGAATTTTAAATTTAAATCAAAGTCTAGTCTAAATCATCATACAAACTTTGATTGGTTCTGGACATACCTGTATTTCAGAGAGCCAGTTAAATGGTAAGACCCTATTTTTGGAAACAAAACAAAACCTTTGCCCCAATATGAACGCTGATCATTGCTTTTATAAAATGTATTAACAACTTGTAAAATCTATAATTTGGACCAAATACATTACCCTACCAGCTACATGGGTCTATCCACTGTAGGGGTATATCTTACTGTTACTATAATGAAAGTTATATTTTGAAAATATTACTTTCTCCATGTATGCTCTTCAGCAATGAAATTATGTCATGACAAAGAACTGGCTACTTTTGCACCTGTTTACATGTAACTATAACATGTACCCTAAATCACCTAAAAATTCGTCCATAAATTTGCTATTTTGGAAGCTGTTTCAAAGGCTTAGAAATTGTGTCTGGGAGTCAGACGATTGATTTCCCAGTTAGAAAGTATCAACATTTCTCAGAAAACATAAATTTGTCTGTTTACATGCTGTAATATTGTCACAACGAACAAAAAAGTAAGCATTGTTCATAAACGAAATTTTAGGTGATTTACAGTTATTAGTTATTATATCTATCAACTTAAGTCCTTTTCTAGAACTGAACATACAAAAATTATCATGTATGGTATTGATTGATTGATGTTAATTATAATTAATGGACCCTTATGGAGGTAGGTTCTTCATTCCGCAATAAAAATCAGACCGACCATAATGTTAAGATGTATAGGATTGCCAATATATCACTATAATATAATATTGAGGGGGGGTATCAAGAATATTTTTTAAAATAAATAATGTTGTTGAGACAATGTAATGTGATGAAAAGTAATCATATGTGAGTTCGCCACTGGTGACATTATGAAGCTATTCCCACACTCTGGCCACCATTTTTCATAAGGAATCAATTATTTAAAGCGAATCTATTAACATATATTCTTTTTTACTTTTCATTTATTGTTCTTTGACAGAATGAACATACATGTACCATAATACAGAAATATCATGTAACGGTAGAGGCCCTAGATATTTCCCAAGAGATGTCATCAGCAAAATATGCCACACCATAGTAGCTACAGAGTATAAACGTTCCAAATTGTGTAATTGCACTACTTCAGAATTCGATGTAGTGGTTGAATTGTTGATAAGATAGATTTACCAGCTTAATATAGCAAATATTATTGGACAGTACTAATTGAACGTGAAAAAACAATGAAATTACACAGTTTTGTGCACTCTAATTCTGTTTCTCTAAATAAGGCTACATTGTATGATAGATTATAATATAAGACATACAGAACTCTGCATCTAATACCATAAGAGCCTAGTCGGAGCCCAAAATACGACTTTTATGTTCGTGAAAACTCTACATCTAATCAGCTAAAATTATCTTGTGCTACGTAGTATGTATATATGGTGCGCTTATGCAGTTAAAATATGCTTCGTCATTCTGTAGTAGTGTATAGGCTATAATCACTGATAAGATTTAGAAATTTTGCGGTACAAGAAGGGTAACAAACAACTAATTGACCATTTACCCAAAGGATAAGAAAATATCTACTTTCTGAATTTGACAACACAACTAAACGAAGAAGCAAATAAAATCTAAACTGAATGGTTTAGCTAGATGGTCAAATTACATCACTGCCTCAGGAAGTAAATTAAACTACACGTAAAACCAGAGAAGTCAAATCAAATGAAACAACAAATAATTCCCACGAAAACATATTTTTGCCATTTTATCTCTAATGTATCTTCATTACCATTCTCATAATGATCCCTGTACTTTTCCCCACTCGTCCAACTACAAAATGACATGATTTTAGAAAAAAATAGTTGACTCAAAACAATCTTGTCTTCCGAAAAGTGGTCGAAAGTGTTCAGTCGAATGCTTGTATAACATTAACACAAAAGAGTATCAAAAAGGGAGATCACTCCCAATGACAAAAATAATCATTTAGCTCTATCAAGTTTACTTTCCGACAGGGTCGTTATAAAGCCGCCGTTCTATTTTAATCTGAAGTCAAATATTTTAAATTCGGATAAAAACACATAATTATATGCATATACAACTATTTCTCATTTTTATTTGTGTGCTAACCAATTGGCCTTTTCCTGTCTCCGCATATCAACAAAGGGATACCGGGCCCATTATCCTAGCTTATGGGATATTAGCTACTGAGTTTAATGGCTCCAATTCGTGTAATTGCCCTACATCGAGATTTGAAGTAGGGTTTAAATCCTCAATTAAGTAGACTTACCGGCTTAATATCCCAATCGAATACATTCTGTATCCATCTATTAGGTAAACATACATAAAAATAGGAAGTTCGAGGACCTTCTACTAACATTTCAAGTTCAAATGACGGATTAGCAACAGATACTTGAACCATATTTCCGTATTTTTGACAAGGCTAATGAGCGATTTCAATTCTCGTTTGGCATATAAAATGTGCCAGGAAGTTCAGTATAGCAAATATTATTGGACAGTGCTAATTGAACCCATAATAGCTGGTAAGTGAAAAAAGTTGAAATAACACAGCCTGTGTACTCTAACTATGTATCTCTAAATAAGGCTACATTGTATGATAGATTATTAGAGATACAGAACTCTGCATCTAATGGGCTATACGGCGATGAGGACAAGGGTTTTTCCTTTTTAAGTGACCATCTTCAGGAATGGTTTATTAATTTGTTATGCTAACACGATTTTGTGCTTGGAACATGAATAGACTGTCTACCTGCATATATAAAGACATGATTACGGAGCATCAGTATCAAGCAGCTAGACATTTGTACCAACTGAACAATCTACTTCATTCACATCAGTCATGGAAGTCGAAGGTAAAGGGAGGTAACCGGAGACCAGCTTTATACTCTTATGTACCTTATATTGCCCGTATATACTGACATATTCCCAGGCTAAACTGCAATATTTATTTTGAATAAATAAAAATAGAAAAAGTTTGCTTGCCTCCACCGAGATTGCAATACTTGTATATATATACAATGTAGTTAAATGCAAGTCATGTGTGTTGATCGTCCCATAGAGACTACCAGAGAGTCTCTATGATCGTGCTGATTACACATCTAGCCTAAATGGCAATACCTGTACGATTTCATATCGGCCTACTGATAGGCCAACGCGACAGACTATCAAAAACCGTGTTAATATATTTTGATGGTATTTTTCTCCCGAGGTAAAACATTGACAATGGAGTGGCTTAACCGGCTATAAAATCAGTTTGAAGTGCTGCTTAACCCATAAACTGATACACTTTTCAGACAGCCGGGTCAGCTTATCACTAATTAAATAGGCCTATGTTGAAAGGTAAATACATCCCACTAAATTGTAGTCTACGGTACTACAAAGTTTTATATTTCCCTTGGTCTATTGTAGCTCAAAATGCTATTAAATTTAATACGCTATTAGATTAGTTCATGCCATGTTCAAAGGTATCTCTAATCCGCTATTAGCGATTGAATCTGGTGTTAGGGAATAGTCGTCTTTCGGGAAACTGTCCCTGCATTTCACTATGATGCACATTATAGCAGCTTTTTAGAACACAATCATTTTTTTTTCCGTTTCATTTTGACCGACATTTCTAAGCTGCTGGATTCTTTCATAATTGAAGCGAAGATCCAGAGCTCCGCCACGTGACTTCCTAGGAAGAACGTGGTGGCTTGGGTTTATCTCAAACTTGCAGCCTGCTAGATGGTAATTGATGGTGACAAAATGCTACAGTTCGTCAGTGAGAATTCACCTTTATCAAGGTTTAGAGAGCATCTCTGTGATTGGATATTCTAGACCAACCAATCGACAGCGTCCGCTAACGTTTAACACGCTATATTTATACGACGCACAATACATGTCAGCTCTGGTTTTAACCTAGTCCGAGTGGCCCTGACTTTTTGTTTTTTATAATGCCTGACGGCGAAATCAAACGAGAACGAAGGTTTTGCTCCACAAACTCTAGGTTTAAACAGATTGGCATGCCATGAAACCATGAATACTAAGGAAATCAATTTTAAAATATTGTGCACATTTCTAGGTTGCCCTTCTCCACGGATCTAAATTACTCTACTTCCAATTCTCAAAAAAAAAAAGATCAAATCGTTATCTTTTACGTAGAAACTTGACCCTCAGGTTATGGCGGTCAATTTATAACGCTGTGCGTAGTAATACATCACGACGTCATTGTCAAGGGACAAGTTGTTATAAATGGATGAAGAGATTTGGAATTGACTGAAGGAAACGGTAACATAAAGCGTACAGTTGTTTGTTGTTTCTCTCCTACTAATCGTCTACGTGTCAAACCGCTATCACTTCATTATTTTTTCTTTGTCCAAGTAGGCGTTAATTGTATGATGATTCTCTTCCCGGCCCATTTTTTCTTCGTCGGGGAAACAGTATTACAGCAAAAATAAAAATTTCTCCATGATACAATCGAGTGATTTTCTAGGCATCTTCCCTACCGGGAGAGGATAAACTTCCATGTAAAATGATGTAGGCCTATTCTACGGACCGTAAAAGGGACGAGATAAATATACTGACTCTCTTTATGCCTTATGCACGACCTATTAAAGGGAAAGACAACTGTTTTTCGACATAAACTTTGTTATTGCATATTTTCAAAGACAACCATCTGTATTACTTGCAATCGAATTAGCATAG
>JAQQZZ010159943.1:0-12095 GCA_030265115.1 Mopalia vespertina | reverse complement strand
GCGACCTATCAGCCACAGCCCAGCAAATTAAAGTAGTGCAAAACAAGATGGCCCGGGTGTATCTTAGAGTCAATGTCTCGACGTAGGAAGTAGAATTGCTTTTATTTTAGAATGAAGGTGCCTGTACATGGTACAAATTATTCTGTTGGAATGTGTTTAATCACTGGGTTTGAAGCTGATGGATTTGTTAAACTAGGTGATGTGACAAAAATTCTTGCGAGTAGGACCAGGACTGTGTGCTTTGTTTTTAGAATCTTGGAAGTCCTTGAATTCAGTGAAAATTACCACTCATGGAAAATAGAAAGAGCCCCAACACCATCCTTGTATGTAGCTCTGCTGGATTCATTGCCAGATCACCAGCCAATAGGGGTGCATTATTCCTTTGAAAACAGTGGTGCACTGTATGCCAATTTTAAATTGAATATACAGAACTTCACAGAATTGTAGGGACCAGCAATATGGGTCTAAAGTAGTTAGCATCATGTAATGAGAAATCAGTTATGTCTATACATATATGTATATTTTTTTAATAAATTTATATAATTATGTAGTATCTTATTGCATTTATTGGATTAACTGGACCTAAAGCTTTAAGTTTAAACTGACATCTTACCTTTTTGACCAACCAAACCAAGAATATTTTATGAAAAGAAAAGCTTTACCTAAATCTCACCTATATTCCAGCGATGAAATTAAACCTATATTTATATGGTAAAAAAAAATAATAACCAGGATTGATATGGTCTCGAGGAAAAAGTTTGTCGCACTTCAAATTTTAATTATACCAGCGACCAGCAAAAACCTAGTCAAAAAAAGTAACAAGGATTTATATGGTCGCAAGACTTTTGACCAGTAAAAACCTGGTCGCTCTTCAAATTTTATTTATACCAGCGACCAGAAAAAACCTGGTCAAAAAAGTGACCACGTTTTATATGGTCGCCCTATTCTTTTGACCAGGTCGGGCCTTCTATCTGACAATGAGCGACCAGGTTTTTGCTGGTCGGTGTTTACGACCAGGTTTTTGTGACCAGGTTTTTGCTGGTCGAACAGGATCCGACCAGGTTTTGGCTGGTTGGGACTACCAGGTTCTTCTAACAGTGTTAGTGATTCAAAAGGTCATTGGTCGAAACCCTGAGTTATTTAATAGTCAATTCTTGCTGCGTCCTAGTACAAATTGAATTTGTGCAGAATCTGTCTCTGAACCTGTAAACAAATCTATCTATCTTTCAATCAATTAATCAAGGTAAAGGGAATAGCGGATTAACCTCTTTGCTTTTCCAGCAGACGTTGTGTTTCCGCACTATTTTTAGGCACTCACTGAGGTTGTAATCAGAGCATCCGCACGTGATTATCGTTGAGTACTTATATGCTTGAAGCCGATTTATCGCCGTATGCGCAATATCCATACACAAGGAATGCGCCCACGATGTAGTTTAATAAAGGAGTAGGATTGCATTACGTCTTGACGACCAAAGAGGTGGAAGCTGTGGTATCATAACACAACGCGGACTGCGTATCTGGTGGATGAAAATATCTCGAACAATATGGCGACGATTGTCTGCCGCCCGAGGTGATGTCCACAGCAGGTTTGAGGACGTTCGAGCGCAGATATTGAGATCAGTGCAAACTCTGGTAGAGATTTGTATGGGGGCGGAGCTAAAGTCGATTAAAGCTTTTTGCATATTTGCTGGAAAAGTAAGAG
Source organism: Mopalia vespertina (assembly GCA_030265115.1). Classification (NCBI taxonomy): domain Eukaryota; kingdom Metazoa; phylum Mollusca; class Polyplacophora; order Chitonida; family Mopaliidae; genus Mopalia; species Mopalia vespertina. The sequence goes on along the minus strand of JAQQZZ010159943.1, from coordinate 10,393 downwards.
GTTAATTCGCAATTCACCTTACCTTGATTGATTGATTGATTAATTGATTGACTGATTCCTTGTCTGCTTGATTAATTGTATCATAAAGGGTTTTATCGTGATAGAGATTGTTTCACGGCGTGTCAGTCCTATCGGTTTTATTGTTTGTTTGGTTGGGGTTTAACGACGTACTTATTTCATTCACATGTCGGCGTGTCAGCCCAATGAGTGAAGAAAACCATCCTCGGGCACCAAATGAAGACAATGCGGGAGAAACACAGGACGCAATACAAAGACATCACAAACAGATCGGCTTCATGTTTCCCTTTAGCTATGAGAACACGGGGGCAATATAAATCTCCAACCCACCCAATTGGTAATAGAAAACACCCTCGACATTACTGGCAACACACAATGAAATCCCAAGGCAGATCGGCTTCGGTTGCCCCTAACCTCAGAGAAAAGCAAGGCCTGATATCATATGTTGCATTCTAAAATATAATCGATTTTACTTCCTACGTCTAGACATTGACCTCTAAGATACACCAGGGCCATCTTGTTCTGTGCTTCTTTTGATGTGCTGGTCTGTGGCATACGTCGCCCCAACTATTGGCGGAAATTAATGCGCGATGGCCTTGGATAGCGTACGAGAGTTGTCTTAGTCACGTCCACTAGAAAAACTCTCGCGAGAATACGATTGCATATGTTGGGGAAAAAAGTAACCCATTGACGTTACGCACATCGAACTGAAATTGAAACTAGTGAGACTGGCAGAGTGGAAGTCTACAGTACCGGTGGAAGACAGAAAAATGGCGGGTTAGCAACAGATGCTTGAGCCGTATTTTTAAAAAGGCTTATGGTCAATTTCAAGTCACGTTTGGCATATAAAATTTCTAAGGTAGTTCTGTATATCAAATATTATTGGACAGATCTAATTGAACCCATAATAGCCGGTAATTTAAAAAAAAACTTCAAATTTCACAGTTTTGTGCACTCTGAATCTCTACATAAATCTTCTTTGTATGATAGATTAGATTAGAAGATACAGAACTCTGCATCTAGAGTGATGCTAGATTCACGTCTACGTGAGTGAGAAAATTAAGGGATCACAGCACGGCAACGTCTTTGTTAATAGCGTAACCGTGCTGTGCACCCTTCTTTCCCTTCCCTCAATAAACTATGACGTATTGTGAATCTTGTCCGTTACAGCTGGCAAGGCTATTTGTGGAGCAACAGTAGATTTACTCTAAAGGTGATGTTTCAATATCGCTCACAAATGTAGAAAAACAGATTTGACTAAATGAGTTTAGGATATGTCTAAGCAAATACAATAGCTTTCTTGAGTATCTTGAATTCCAAAGAACTTAAACAAGTCGAAATTTACTGTAACCTGAGTTGTTGTGTGGGTTGACTAGGCTATCTGTTTTACATCTTCAACAAACGCAAGCAGTATTGGGCCTATTTATAGATGAATAACAACCAAGAAAAAATATGCAGCCGCAGATGGCGAAAAGTGATTCGATATTTGTCAGACTTCAGAGATGAGGGGATCAATGAGAACACAAATTATTTTATGAGTAACAGAATACTCTGTGAAATATGACATTAGTTTATTTGTTGCTGAAATCAAAATATTCTTTTATCTAGCTAATAAGCACGCCGGCTAGCAACAGGAAGCATGCCAACTACGACCCGTTCTCTCATTGTTAAGATATGAGAGTAATATTATTATTATGTAAGCCCATAAATCCTCTAAACGATCTAACGAACGCTTGTTCAATAAAGTGTTTATACCATCACCTCACTGATATACATCGTTATTTGCGAGCGGTTGGACGGAGCTTCCTGTTACCCTGGTGCTTTCAGAGCTAAAGAGAAACAGGAAGCCGATGTGTTTGTGATGTCTTTGTATTTTCCTGCTAGTGCCCTGTATTTGTCCCGTGAAGTTTTTGTTTGTTACCAGTGGTGTCGGGAGTGGTTTCCTCCACCCATTGGGCTGGCACGCCGTCGTGTAAGTGAAATAACCGTAAGTACGGCGTTAAACCCCAAATCAAACAAACAAACAAAGACTGATAATAATTAGGAAACATATTATGTAATCTAATCATTTATTTGAATATTAATAACCTGTAGTAGTGTTATTTACAGGTTGATGAGATCATAAATCATGGTACCTAGGACTATTAGTTAGTCTACAACTTACTTTATTGTGGTGTAATACTTTACAATACTGCTTTCACGGATTTCGTTATTTGGGTATTTATTGTAATAAATGAGAAGAAATGACCACAACTTACATTAAATGTTTGAAATGTTTTTGTGTTGGAAAACCGGAGAGTTGGGTATCCAAAGCAAATATAGTAGGCAGACTGGAATTGTGGTGAAATGGCTTCACGCAGTTGGTGAATGAACAAATTATTGCCATTAAATGCGTTCATTTATTATATATATACCAATGAAATATCAGGATTTTCTTCACCCATAAAAGGGATATTTCACTGCATGTTATTACACTTGTTGTTATTAGTCTCTGAACTTAAAGTTATTTCACTCCCATGAGAGCGTGCCAGTCCAATGGGTGAAAGAAACTACCCTCGACACCACTGACAACAAAGAAAGACAAGACATGACAAATACAGGACGTAATACAGATATCACAAACAGATCAGCTTCATGTTGCTCGTTAGCTCTGAAATCACCGGGGCAACAGAAAGTTCCCCCAACCCACTTCAGTTTGAATACTGATGGTTTTTTTAACACAACAGAACAACAACAAAAGTCGCATTTTTCATTCTATATATCTTCCAACTAGCCAGACACTTTTTAACTCTTTATCATCAACACTGTAATGCTACAGCAAAAAAACCGAACCTCGCTTATACGAGTTCCCAGTTATAAAATAGTTCCTCTGATGAGCAAAAGGACAGATAAAACGTATGACAATCTATATTGGAAAAACAAAGGCCTATCAGAAATATTAATCTTGTAAATTAACAAAACCTAATCTCATTTCTTTTCAAACAAGTTTTTATTATGTTCAGGCGTAAGAATCTCGACTGGAGTAAACAGTCCCATTCTGACCTTGCCGTGATCACAGCTGATTGATTTGGCATGGCTATGAGTTTATACATGCAGGTGATATACATAATAAATAGACTTTTACTCAGTAAAGTTTAAATACCATAAATGTTGCTTTTATGAATGGTGAAAAGGATAACCCTCACGACGCTTCACGTAAAGTCACATGGCCAACCATTCTAGCAATCTTAGTTACCTGATGAATGGATTGATTGGCTGGCTGGCTGGCTGGCTGACTGACTGGCTGACTATTTAACACTGAGTGACCATTGCCATTACAGTCACATAATGGCTGTACACTTCAAAAGGTAATAGCTACACAGACAGCAATAAAATCTTAATTATCTTGGAACGAAGGACATTTCTACGATTCTGAGAGTTACATGCACATACACTGTGGGTACTTTATAATTCCTTAGCCACCAGCGACATTCAAAGACAGATCTTTGCCGTTTAATGCGAGACGTGTTGTATTACCGGAGTGTCAATTGCTGACTAATTCATAGTAAGAAGGTTTAGGTCTTTCCTTGAAGTTAAACCGTTAAGCTTTATGTCTGTACGAGTTCGAAATAAACTTTTCTCCATGGGCAATATTCCATACACGACATTCAACTCCAAGACGACTAATTTGGCAAAAGACTATATGTCGATTTACGCTAAGGAACTATTGTAACAGCATATATTTTATTAAACATCTACACTTGCTACGAAACAAAAGATCACGGAAAAATAACAAGACATATCGATCGTGTTCCACACCACCCCCGTGCTGTATAACCTGTTTTACTCCAATGACTAGCTTTGCACTGCGTTTGGACGTTTAACCCACGATAAAACAATTATTATTATATTCGCCAGACATTGCTGATGTATATTGCATTGGAAAACCCACCATCTATTTAGAGCTAACAGATGATTGAGTAAGATCTACTGGCCCGACTTGGACAGGGCCATCAATACTTCTCACTGCACTCTTGGAAAAATATGTCTCTTATGGAAACCTTTAAGGTTCTTCAGTCATTGCTCTGGTGGAACCCTTCATGGTTCTGTATGGAACCCTCACATCAACTGTTCCAGGAACTTCTCCTTTTTTTTATATCAAAGAACCATTTTTGTCGTAATGGTTCCACACAGAATCATCCTCTTTCCTAAAGAACCCTAAAAAACCATGATCTTGAAAAGTGTAGGTCTTAATTAAATACGAGGAAAACCCGGGAGAAAACCTGGTAAAAATCACCCACTCGATTGCCAAAACCACATCATGTGACCCTCATATACGTGAGATGGACAGAGTGACTCGAACATGTGAGCGGTACATCAAAGAAAGGTCAGCAGGTCGACTTCCCGACCACTATACCTCTGCCACGGGCATTATTCGCGTTGTCGGGTTGAACATTGCTGTCAATGAAGTAGATCCATCATGCGACCAGAATCCCATCACAGGTATATACGTTTTTCCTTTTAGTCGAAACAAGTACGGGTAATTAAAGTTAGTCATGTTTATATACATATGTAGGGTGTTTTAAAACGAGGGTATGTAGACAATAAACTTTAAAGATTTCTGCAACGGATCTTTCTATGGTGTTTTAACTCACTGGTGAAAATATATCTCTGGCACAGCACTTCAAATAGAAAGCAATGCTGATCAAGTCGCCGTTAGTTTCGTAAAACTTTTTAAGAGGAAACTTCCAAGACAACGAAAGGTCACATGTTGTCTCAGTGCTGACAGATGTCCAATGTGTTAATGATACCATGTCCAGAAATACGAACAGTTTTTTTCTCCAGAATTCAGTGGCTTGACAGTTGCCCACACTTAACGATTTTCAAACCGTACAATGTCTTTGAATTGGAAATCTTCAGTTGAAAGGTAATCGTCTATTGTCGGCTTATTCCAGTAAGAGCGGAATCGGGTCCAGCGAGTAAGTGGGTAAGATTAACGTCTTTGATAAAATGATGTCTTGAAATATAAAAGAGACAGACTATGTTCGAAACACCAAGGCGGCTTCTTCTCTTGACACGCTGCGATAACTGTTGAATATAACGGAGTCGACCTGGTTAGGCCTTCACAAGGCTTTTTGTTTATTTCATTGGTGTTAAATTTCTTACTCGCAAGTATTTCACTTCTGAAACGTCCTTGCATGACATGGAGACCATCAACCAGCATGAGCGGCATATCGATAAGACAAACACACACAGCTAAGCTTAATATACTAATTCTTACCGAATAGAAAAACGACCAATCAGAGAACAGTAGCAAAATGTTGTTATTGGCTAAATGATATAAATTGACGGTGGCTTGTTAGGTTTTTCTGTATTTTTCTGTGCTTTTTCATCGATTCTACGATGAACACTTTAACGCCGCGATGAAAAGGTTTACGCCGCGGAGAAAATTGTTTTAGCGCGGAGAAAACTTTTAACACCGTGGTGAAAACGTTAACGGCTTATAAAAGTTTTCACCACGGTGTAAAGTCACAAAAAAAAAAAAATCTAATTTCCGTTACAAGCTACCGTAGACATAAAAGATAAAAGTCAAACGTACGCGTAAGTAGCATATTCATATGATGAGCAAATTTGAACACAATCCGATTACAGTAAAAAAAAATAGAGTACGGAAAAGAAAAAAAAAAACACGATCGACTAAGGTTACGAAATAAAAAAAAGACATCGAAAAATACTATACTAAACAGCTGGGATTTTCCGTAACTGTTGCGAAGAGTTGAGCTTCCTGGGACAATCATGATGATGCATGTTGTAATATGCGTTGAAAAGCTTAATGGTTCTTCATGGTTACAAAGTTAAGTCTAAATGCATCCTTTAAAAGAATAGCTCATGTAGAACATTACAACAACACTGTAAACACCATCAATTCTATTAAGCGAAAGACTGTATCCGGGTTTATAACAAATAATTTAAGATAAATTCCGCTGCAGCCATCTCATCAAATCACTAGATTACATTCTCTTTCACATGACGCATTAGATTTTAAAGTCTAGGCTTACTGATTAACTGCTATTTATATATACAAATCCTTTTGATATAAAGAAGGTATTTGTATATGATATGATTAAATTAGGCAATAGTATAGTCAAGCTCCAGACATCAAAGCGAATGTCAACTATTTTATGTTGAAAGTTAATAACATTTTCACAAATAGCCACATGTATACTATAATTCCATTTATTTGTGATTTCTGTGTGTCTATTGCTGATTCTTGTATATTAGGCTTTCTAAAGGTACCATAGGGTGGATATGCCTTTAAATAAAATGCCATTCTTTGCCATTGGATGTGAGCAATGTAGAAACATTAGTTTTCCAACAGAGCAGAATACGTCAAATTTGTGTTGTGGTGTTGTGGCTTTTGCTGGAGTAGGAGTGCGCCGTCAGCAAATAAGTGAAAAACCCTTACACATGGCGGTAAACACAAGGGGCCGGTTGCTCGAAACGCTATTAAATTTAATCCCCTATTAGATAACGTCACACCACGGTGAAGGTCTATCTCTAACCCGGTATTTAATCTGGTGTTCACGGCTAATCGTCTTTCTAACAACTGGCACCAGCAAGTCATTAGAATACGTTGTGCCATTTGTGCGCATTTTGTTTGCCAATTGTTGGACAATGAATTGAGTTATCGGGACAAAGTAGTAAAAATGGAAATATCATTTGTTTTAATAAAGAGGCATGTAGCTCTGACACATATACATTTTCAGTTTGCATTCAGGAGAATTAACAATCTAAAGGACCTACTAGTTAAAGCGAAACTTCCATCTCGATCAGAATACCTGTAACTCTCCTTCTCTTTAGCGTATATATTCGTTGGTTAATTAATATTTCTTTAAAATACCAGTTTTCAGGTAAATTTTTTCTTAACCCATAACGAATATCTTTTTTGGTACATTTTTTCACATACTTAAAATGCCATGTAAATGGTCATTCTATCGAGATGTCTGTATGTTACCCATAACAAGTCGAGATTCAGATCTATTTTGAAACTTGTCTCTGGCAGTTTGTTTAGAACATGATATGTTTAATGAATCGATATCCTGTGCCAGTATGGTTACCTTTTTTCATTATAAATATATTATGCTGGTAACATGAAACGGCCGAACTTAAAGGTTCCGATGCTGTCGCCACATATCGTGGTTTACCGAGTCAGTGTTCGTCGCTTAAGTGTGTTTCACACTGGTATTCTATTGTCGAGACCATTTATTTCAATCGAGCAGCGTGTCAACCTTTTTTTTAAAATAGTCCTTATAAATATTCAAGCCAGCAATAGGTTTCAGGCTGAAATTTTTTTCTGAACTAGAATCTGTTCAAACTAAAAAAGTGTTATCCCAAAATAACGAAAATAGACGCTTATGTTAGTTAACAAAATTTCATGTTGTAACAATCAAGGATAACGCAATGGAGCAATCTCCAATGGTAGGTACCAACAGCATAGATCTGAATTCGCATACTAGAGAAACAACATTGGGAGAGCGATTGAACGGTGCAGTGGAGTAATTAACGAAGCAACATTTGTGTTGATGAAAACACAAATGTAACAACCCTCATACTAGGAACTAACAGCAAAGACCTTTATATCACATTTAGGTAGGGCCTCATACAACAAATACACATAATTGATTTAACCTGTACCTTTTTAAGTTGCCAATTTTTGAAAAATACATTTTTTCTTTGCTAAGCTAAAGAGGTATATTTGAAAAATCGAATTTATTACTATAAGGTGTTAATACGCATTTTCAAATGGTTACTTAAATGGCTTTTTGATTTTATATTCAAAGAAGGTTGTTGTAAATATTTCGTGGATTATAAACTGATATTAAGATATAGACGTAAATGAGTTTGACTGGAGTAAAAGAAACCAATTAAAATGTCCAGCACACCGACCCTAGCAAATAAACGTCACGGAATTAATTCAGTACATTGCAACATCGCCAAATCAAGATGCCGATGTTTCCAAGTTACTGTTTTGCATTAATCACTGTTGTAAATATCATCAGGGACTTTAGAGGCAAAAACAGATATTTCAACTCTAAACTATGATTGTTAATCAAACACACTAATTCAGAAAATCCAATTAAACAGAAATACTGCTGATATGGTGATATTAAAATTCCCCTGTTACTACCCATGCAGGGATCTTCCTGTAACTTTTTTTATCGGCATCAATCTTGGCAAGAGCTAATGGTTTAATTAATGGAATTCCCTGTTGCAGTGTGACTATCATTTTGGAATATTTAAAAAAACAACTTATTCTTGACACAACTTCCCCAAGGTAATTTGTATTATCCTAAGCAGGCAACAGACGTTTTTGTCTAAACATGGTAGTGCATTAACCCAGCATTCATTATCTTAGATACGTTTAATTGATTTGATAGTGTTTTAAATAATCACTGATTTCGAAGTTTTAATTCTCGTAGACTTCTTATAAAGACTATAATTATGGAGGAAGCGGATTGGGTAATTCGTGAAAGAGAATCCGGCTTTGCCATATTTAGTGCTCTGTTTGTTGTGATTGATTATGAACATCCGTGTGAGATTAATTTAGTCGTTTCGCTTCTGCGTTAACTTCATCGAGAGTCTCATTTGCAGGATGAGGTATTTACTTTCAGGAATAGAATCTCTCGAAACTGATTGAGTGTTATCCCAATAAGACGAATATAGTATTTATATTCAATTCTAAAAGGCCCGCGGCCGTGGCTTAGTGGTTAGTCTGTGTCTTTACTTATCCTATTTCGATGCACTGTTCACGGAATCGAGTCCGTCGTCTGTCGACCAGCAGGTATATGAGTGAGTCACACTATATGGCTCCGACAATCATGGGGCGGTTTTACAAGGTTTCCTCCCGGTTTTCCACCATAATAAGGCATGGAAAATTGTAAAACGGACAATCCGTCGTCATATAGGTGAAATACCCTTGAGTACGACATTAAACCGCAATCAAACAAACAAACAAACAAACACTTCTAAAACACACACAAATCCCTAATTGCTTTCAGCTTTGGGAGTTATATTACTCTCCTATCAGAAAAGAAGTGAATGTCCGCTATTTGGACTCTAGCTAGTTGACTTTCTTTTTTTGTGGAAGGTAGCTTGACTGAGTAGTCTAGGTGAGCAGTCATTTAATACGACGATTCGGTGCCGTGGGTTTTATTTCCGAACGTTTCCCAACCTACATAAATTTCCTGAAATAGAATCTGCTCAAACTGAGAAAGTTTTATCCCAAAATAACAAATATGTTGATAATATTTACTTTCTTAAAGGCACAAAAGTCATTGATTGATTGATTCATGTTTTACGCCACATTCAGCGGTGCTTCAGCTACGCTGTGGCGTGAACATTTTAACAATTTCTATATTTCATAAATTTAGCCGTATATCAAAAATAAAAAATAAGGACAGACATAAGCGCCAACATCCCCAAACACATTTAACATCAAACATCCTCAGTCCAGTGGCAAAAGTTAGATAGTCAAACATCCCCAAGCCATTTCATATAAGCAACTAAATTACCCAAAACGTCCACAACTTTCAAAACCATATTCCATGACACATACTAATCTGGCCACTGACTCCGAAGACAACATCGCCAGCAATGCTGTCCCCCTGGCAGTGAACATCACAAAGAGAAACCAATTAAACTGAAAAATAAGTGCTAAAATAAGTCAATATATTAAATGTTTAACCTTGGATCTAAAAATTGTAAATATTATGTTTAAAACTATGTACAATCATTAAGAAAAAAACACCTTTGTTATCTTTTGAGTTTTGGCGAGCGACCAATACTGTGTGTTTTCTGAATCCTCAACGAGAGGGTGCCGATGCATGTAGTCGCGCCTTCGCAAATACTCATCATCGGGCCCCCTCGAGAAGGCGGAGGTGGTGGTTGGATATCCACCGCAGAGGATTGATTGATTGATTGATTAGTGTTTTACGCCACATGCAGCGGTATTTCAGCTATGTTGTGGCGTGAACATACTAACAATTTATTTATTTTTATCCATATTTAAAAGACAACCCCAATTAGTAGCACCCTAGGCCGTGATCATCAAAAGGAGAAATAAAATGAATTGAATAGGACATACATAAGTGTTAAAAATTTCAAATTTGTCGGTATATAATACAGTTCAAACTTGAATCTATAAATTGTAAATATTGTGTTTAAAATTCTGACAACTATAGTTATTTACGATAATTCATAAAAATTAAATTTTATGATACACACCGATCCGCTGAAGGAACTTGATGACAACATCGCCGTCAATGTTGTCAAACAAGTCCTTCATAGAGGTGACTGTGTAGAACTGTTGCCTAACAGTGGCAAAGTCCACACAGTC
>JAQQZZ010159932.1:0-12095 GCA_030265115.1 Mopalia vespertina | reverse complement strand
CACGTTCACGTTGAATGTTTGACAGTCGTGGCATTGCAAATCAACGGATAATTTACTGTAAGAACTTGTTTTCCCGACATGTCACTCTACTGTGCTAACGTGGGCTCAATTGCACGTGTCTCATAACGTCACGTGACTAGGAACACAAGGAAACATGCTTTATCCTTGATGTATGCTCGCACGAGCTGCATGTTTGTGCACGTCGGAGTTGCTGTGTGTCATGATGTCTTTGACAACGCATTGAGTATATTTCACACTCCGATTGCGAACCAAGAACCAAACACACAGCAGTTAAATTTCAGCAACTTCACCTCATCGGATTCATCTCAGATTCATCATTCCCTAACCGTGTTTTCAATTCTTCAAATCAATAAGCGAACATAAAATAAACTGCCAAATAAAACTTTCCAACTGAGACTCCAATGCTACATATCATCTGGTGATCGGCATATACAGCCATAATAACAGTGAGTGACACATACATGTATCCATGAGCGCGTTGTAGGCCAGTTGGAACATAGTTGGCCCTGTTATCCAAATGCCACGGGTTCGATAGCTGGTGGAAGAAGGCAAACTCTTATTTAGATTAACAGAAGAATTTAGACAGGCGGAGATTTTCGTCACATTTGCTTCTGTCAAGTTTCAATCGTATTCTCGCGAGAGTTTGTATAGTGGACGAGACCAAGACAACTGTAGTAGGATATGCCAGGCCACCGGGCATTGATTTCCGCCAATATTTTGGGCGACGTATTGGTACAGACCAGCAAATAAAAGAAGTTCTAAACAAGATGGCCCGGTGTACCTTAGAGTCAATGTTTTGACGTAGGAAGTAGAATAGAATATATTTTAGAAAGGTCAAGTTTGTGACAGTTGATTATTTCCTGTAAGATGAACTAGGAAGCTACAATCAGAGGAATTGGTTTTCATGGCGTATCGGGAGGACAGTTCTTCCCAATCCCTCGATCATTTAATGTTGTAAAACAGGGGAAACGTTTTTGAAATAATATTCTGAAAATTAAGGTAAATAAAACAAACGAGCAGATTTAGTAAAATAATATTTGTAATCATCAAAAATTATATAAAATACATGAGGCAGTTAAGTATTTTGTGATGAGCATTAACATTCTGATAACATATATTTGAATAATGGTTATAACACTATGTCATTTTTTAAAGAATATTTTGAAACTTTAAGTAAAGAAAACAAACCAGCAGATTTAGTAAAATAATACTTGTAATCATCCAAAATGATATAAAATACACGATGCAGTTATGTATTTTGTGATGAGCATTGACATTCTGATAACATATATTTGAATAACGGTAATAATACTATGTCATTACCAGAAAACAAGAGTATACAATGCCATATTTTGGGGCGAAAACTAAGTCATAGTTGGTACATTGGTACATGTCAAAACGTTTTTGGTAATTAATGTCTTTATTTGCATCAAGTTAGATTAGTGCCAAGTCAATCGGTGACTTAAATTGGAAGAAGGTTTGGTTAATTCCGTAACTCTGTCTGGTCTGCGGATTTTCCGGTTGTTTCTGTTACTGCCCTGGGTGTTATCAGACCGTGAGGGCAGACTCATATTGGGGCCGGGGCTCCCATTACTGTGAAATTGCTTGTTTGGATAAGATGGTGACATTGGCACAAATGTGTCAGGATTTTCTCCCCTTAAAGATTTGTCCTTGGTGTAAATGGGCGGCTTCGGCAGAAATTTCCTTGCTCCGATGACAGTAGTTTGCTGATTCTTTGGTTGAGCAGGCGGTTTGGGTACAACGTTATCGATGTCTAGATTGGTGGATGACTGATCCTCATGAGAAGGGGCTGGCAAAGTCTCAGATGAGATGGCGATTACCGTGCTTCCTAATTCTTCTTTAGGGTGGCTTGGCGGTTTAGGCTCAATATTCTTCTTGAGTCGAAAGGTGGCTGACAGTCCTTTGGGGATAGCGGGCGGTTTAGGTACAAATTTCTTCGTGGTTACATTGTTTGGAGTTAGGTCCTGTGGGTTAGCTGGCGGCTTGGGCACAACAGTATCGGGACTTGGTTGGGAAGCCGACTGGTCCTTGTCACAAGAAGATGGCTTTGGTGTCAACACCTCAGGATCGTCACTGCCTTGAGAAATATCTTTGATATAAGCAGGAGAGGAGGGCATATACTTCCCCGGATCATCTGTCACTGGTGACTGAAGAATGCTGACCTGTCCGGGAAGCTCTTCAAATTTCACAGGGATCCAAATATTCTTCTGAGCCATTTTCATCACCCAGTCAATGTAATCTGATTTTAATTCCAGAAACTGTAAGAAAGCCTTCTCCCGAATGATCTTAATAGCGGCCTCTCGTTTGATTATCTCATCTGATTCTGCGGTCATCTGATCATAGAGAAACTCACTGTCAGAAATGTCGTCATATCTTGTGGGTTCTGCAACAAAGTCGATAATTTTATTACCTGAGTGGTCGTTTGATTTACTAGCCCGAAGATACAGTGAGCTATGGCTTTTGTTTATAAATAGGGATATAAGTCCATAAATCGCACGAAGCAACATCAAACATCACATACCGGCTTAGTTTTGTTTTATTGACTGGTTTGATTTTGTCTTATTCATTCAGCCAGCTAACAATCGGTAAGAATAGTACAGTGTAAAAAAAAAAGAAAACAAAAAGCGATTTGTTTGACATTTTTGTATGAATTTAATATGTACAAATTTGTGTACGCTAATAGGCTAACAGGCTAAATGGCTACTTCAATTCGACCGCTTATTTCAGCATTTATTACATCGCGGTCAGGGGATACTCACATGTAAGCAACAGCAAATATTTGAATAGTTTTTTAGTGCAGAGTAAACATAAAGCAACATATTAAAATGAATAAACACAAACAACAAATGGGCTGTAAAAGCTCACTCAAAACTATCATTTATCGGAGTTGCACTATTTGTGTATTATCTTAATCTCTTTAGATGAAGTACAGGCTTTTAGAAATTATTAAATGTATGTATGTTTATGTTTTATAATTATAAAAATAGACACATTTGTATGCCTTCTTGTTTCGATCCAAGCTTGCCCAATCCTTTGCTCGCGGGGCCAACTCATAATGGATCAAAATATAACAGCCAAAGAGCCAGGATTGCAATTCTTTCTTTCTGGGCATTTTTAAAACATGTTATAATCTGTGATAGTTGAAAGGACTAACTAGTCAAGAAACTAGTTAGTTCATAGTCGTTGATAAATGCAATGTACACACCTTGGTCGTATATGTCATTTTCGTTCTTAATAAACTCGTCAAGTTCATTTGTACCGATGGCAGGTAGAACATTGTATCCAGACCAATTACCTGAAACAGAAATTAAATCTAAATTCAGTACGGAACTGTAGAGTTTGCACATTTTGCCTGTATTAATATTAACCTGAAAAGACTCAACTGATAATCTGGAATGTGATTCTCTGATAAGATAGATTTTCATACCGAATTTATTATACATTTTAAACATTAGTTAAATAGCGCAGCTAGTTGGTTCAATCAGCTGTGTATTTGATGAAGGCTGCTTGAGGCCCTGAGCATAAAAGCGGACTTTTCCGGTTTAAACCACGTAGTCCGGTAGGTGTAATTCCCTAGAGTGCAACGTTAAGCACCAATAAACCGCACAGACATGCTTAAAAAGGCGGTACGAATCCAAATGTATGACCATATAGAATGGCGCAAGAAAAGATTAACAGTAAAGTGTTTATCAATATTAATTTCTTAAGTATTGTTTTGACAGGTGACAATTCCATTCGCTGTCTTTTTTGTTGGTTGTACCCAATCGATAAAGAACGAGAAGGAATGTAGAGCCAGGTTTGATCTATTTATCTTTTATAAACATAATATATAAATATGTCGAAGTGATATTATGTAAAGAAAATGATCATAAGTTGACGAATTGATAATTGTGAACATGTTCATCTGCTGACAAAAGAATTTAAAATATTCAATTGGAAAACAATTTGCAAAGAATTACTATAGGGCTAGTTCCGTGTTCTTTACAAACATATATATACCCCTACCTTTTGGTTTTGTGGTCTTGAGTTGATGGTATTGTCGTGACTTGTGGTTGGCTTGTATGGGTCGAGGGATAGCCGTCATTTTAGGGAGGTGCCTACGAAAGAAGAAATTACAACTTTTTACAAGAGAAGCGACAAAATGAAGCCTACACATTTAAGATATTGATATTATAAGTCAGAGCTTAAGAAATATTTTAAGTTGGTATTGAAGTTATCTAGACTACAATCGTATTTGACTATAAATTCAGTTCAGTTCCCAAAGGCGCATCACATAGACGTATCTCAACAACAATTTTGTAATCATGTTGCACTATATTTAATAAATTAAACCAAACTACTTGCATTGGATACTTGATAGAAACACACACTTGACGCCGAAATATAGTTACAATCGAAAGGAAATAGGTGATACCTGTCTGGTACAGTTAAAACACTTGCCAAGAGAGGCATGTTAAATCAAATATAACACAAAAGGATTATACGTATTTTATGTAGATCCATGTTAAGAGTATATTTAAAGGCGTTATCGTTTTAACTATAATTCAAAAACAGAACTAACCCGATTTTCACAGAAGACATCGTCTAGTAAAGTTGGCTGTATCTTTATGGAATGTCAGAATGCAAAACATGAAGGTTAAGCTTCTATGAATCTTCAAGTTTGTGTAGAACCGAAACTGTCTGTTACGTCATTGCTAGGTTACAGGGGATTGATGACGGGAAAGCGCATTCAGGGACGTCATCAATCTGAACGTAAAACAATGATCAAAGACCCAGGGAACGTATGTGCTTTGTAATGTGCCGTGACGTCATAATAGGGACGCTATACTGGTTGTCTGCTGAAAACAATATTAGTGTTTAACCTTTGTTATTCTACATGACGTCATAATACAATTTTTTGTGACGGTGAGAATTCAACCTTGAGTTATCGTTTGAACAATTGAACCCATGCAGATTTTATGCCCCTTGTTAACGAGGTGTTAACCATGTTTGGATGGAAATTTACGCCATTCTATAGTAAGCCAGCAAAGCTCAGCTCGTCGTCATATGAGTGAAATGCAGTTTAGTACCATATTAACCCCAATCAAACAAACAAATCTATAACGTAGTTGGAACATTGTTGGCCCTGTTAGATTGAAGGTTTGGGTACAGCGCTCTCGTAGCCTAGATTGATGATTGGCTGATATTTGAGGAAGCATCCCCCATAGACACAGGTGGGACTGATCGTAATTTGCTAGGGGACTGCTTTGTATGGTAAAGATGAGGTTTAGGCGTAACATTCCCCTTGTGTCGAATGGGGGTTTGTCTTTGGGGATAGCGGACGGCTTGGGTACAAATTTATTCGTGCTTACATTGTTTGGAGTTTGATTATTGGGGTAATCGGGCGGCTTGGGCATAACAGTATCGGGGATTAGATGAGAAGCCAACTGGTGCTAGTCGGTGGTTGATGGCTTTGGCGTCAACCCCTCAGGATCGTCTCTGCCTTGAGGAATACATTTGGTGCAATCAGGAGACGAGGACACAAACTATACATGGGAGCATCTACCACGGAATGCTGACCAGTTCAGGAATCTAACCACATTTCACAGGTACCCGATTATTCTCATTAGCCATTTTTTATTACCCAGTCCGTATAGTCAGATTTTAACTCCAAAAACTTTTTCTCGAATGTTCTTAATTGCGGCCTCTCGTTTGATCATCTCATCTGGTCCTGCTGTCATCTGATCATAGAGAAGTTCACAGTCAGAAATGTCGTCATATTTTATGGGTATTGCAATTAAAATAATATATTATTATTACCTTATTGGTTGTTTGATTTTCAAACTCTTAGCGACATGTAGAGTCGGCTCACGACAGTATTAATTTTAAACCATTGCAATATAGTTTTTTGTAACAACACAGCACAGATTCGGACAAATATCAGATATTTTTATCCAATGAAACCATCCATTTGTTCCGCGTCACGATACGATGGAATACCATATTAGACCCTATATTGTCATATTGGATTGAACCTACGAACGGTAACTCTATATTTACATAACTAGGTACATTGCCGATTAATATATCATTTG
Organism: Mopalia vespertina; assembly: GCA_030265115.1. Taxonomy (NCBI): domain Eukaryota; kingdom Metazoa; phylum Mollusca; class Polyplacophora; order Chitonida; family Mopaliidae; genus Mopalia; species Mopalia vespertina. The sequence continues at coordinate 5,979 of JAQQZZ010159932.1, read as the reverse complement.
TCATTTCATTAAACCTTTTTGAAAATACACTTAGGCATACACGTAGGCATAAATATTATGACAATATTATTTTAATATGATGTGAGAAGTACATAATTTCCGGTTTAAACTGTGTGATTAAAAGCCAGAAGCTGTTTTTGATGTTCCGTTTAAAAGTAGACGACTTTCAAATTCATTATTGGACTACACTAAGAACGACAACTCTGCGTCCAATGTGAAGCCCATCAACGCTTTGTCCAAATATCGCAAAATTTGTAGACAAAAAGTTTAACCATCAAATACTTAGTGTGTTTAGTTACATATAGTTAAATGCTTACAGATATATACATGAAACATTTTATAATCATGAATGTTCGTATTTTTCTATTATAAACTTCACACCAGAGTAGACGCTGTTACTCAGGGAAATATCTCTTTTTTTACATCTGTGGTGTCTGCTGTCAAACCAATTGTGTTGTCGAGAGGGTTTCTATAGTGGACGAGACTTAGACAACTAAAGTACGCTATGCCAGGCCATCGCGCATTCATTTCCGCCAATATTGGGGGCGACGTAAGCCACAGACCAGCAATAAAATAAGTGCAAAATAAGATGGCTCGGGTGTGTCTTAGAGTCAATGTTTCGACGTAGGAAGTAGAATCGATTATATTCTAGAATGCTGTCAAACTCGGTGTAACAATGATCGATGCCACGGCTACGTCGAGACAACGGGGAATGAATGGAAACATACATATTCTCATGATTATTTATGTAAAATAATAGAATCGAAATGTATTAAAATGCAACTCATAGAAACAACACATCATTTAGATGAAACAAAATTAAAAAAAAATTGTTAATTGCTAAAATGAGTATTTAGATATGAATTAGATAAGTTGTATATTTATATAATGCGAATAACAAAATTAATTTGATATTATCATTACAAATAGTTACATTTGAACGTGTAATTTGATTTTTAATTACAAATGTAGGTTATTTAATTGACAAGGTGTCGGGGTTAATGGTATTATCACAGCTGAGTATTATAACCCGATCTTAGAGATGTCAGTTCAACGGGCAATCAGTTTCATTGAGTTTTTATCAAATCTGCATACATACATTTGTTGTATACATTTATGACATTTTAAATATTTTCTTAAAATCGATTCAGTAGTTCAGCAAGACCTGTATGCCCTTCTGGGAGCACGACTTAAATTTAGATTGTTTTTCTCCTGCTTTAACAATGCATTGTGAGCTTTTTCAATCGAGATCGCCAAAGATTTCGGAATTGTATTTTCAATAAATGTCAAAATACAAATCGTCTAATATTTTGACCTTCATTCGCGACTTATTCAATCTTTGACAACATTTAGGGCGTGTCGTTCATGTAAGGCGAATTCATGATTTGCATGATAAACTATCTAAACCTAAAACATGGAAAGACTTGGTATGGATAACAACTTCTTTATTCATTGGAATATCTCATTCCAGAGATGGGTTTTCAAGTATTCATACTTGAAAACGATCTCTGGAATGAGATGGACACGTAGTATCCAATAAATTAAGAAGTTGTTATCCACACCAAGTCTTTCCATGTTTTATGTACTCCAGACTTCTTAATGCCACTTAACAAAAATATATCTACACCTTGTCATATGTCCGTACGTTCAAGTTCGCGAAATATACGAGATTTTTGTTTGCATGAAGTAAGTACCACATTTAGGCAAACAGTTTGACCTAAATAAAGTCCTCGTTACGTGACATTTATAGGAGTGTTTTAACAGTTTATTATTTCTTCTGTCTTGTGTGTGTGCGTGTGTGATTGACATCTATATATTTATGCCATAACATACAATATGGTTATTGTCACATTTACGCAATCATTGTTCGAAATTATGTATAATCATGTATGTGAATATGTGCTTCAACACAAGCCGGTTAGCTGGGAGGTCAGGATGACACTCCCTCAATACAGTGTATATATATTTTTTTATTGAAGAGTTTAACATGTTGATAGTATTCTTTTGGATTACGTGAGTATTTGATCTGTGTAATAGATAGGTTGTACCCCACTCCCAAAAATAAAAACGAAACGAAATAGGCGTACCGATTTAAATAAGTAGGTTACCAATGTATGTTGCCTCTTTGTCAGATACCACACAGCTGTTTGCCTGGTCTTTAGGGTGTTATTATTCTGAAAATTCATTTTACGGCAAACATAGATATCCTGCATTCTGAAGTTTATTTTAAAAGTTATTGCTTGAGGTTCGTGAAAATAAGTTGATAGCGTTCATATATCAATAACTTATATTCTGATTATAGCCATCCTCACAGTCGATCGCGTACAAAGAACCGACTCACACATGTGTGTGTTCCTAGACATACAAAATAGTTCCACTGGCGTGTAGCCGGGCAAATATCTACCTTATATAACGTACCCAGTATATAATTTGGCGGCCAATAGTTTCCGACACTGAAATTGTGCAGTAATCTATAACATTCTGGTAACTGTACACAAGGCAATAATGAACTAATTAATGATCAGAAAAATGTTGAATGTATCACAAATTTCAAAGCCAAATATTCCTTTGATAAGCACTAAATTGTTCTAGAGCTGTGGGACATCAACAACTATTCCCGGTGTATTTATACGGTTGTAGGCCTACTTTACTGGTGGACAACTACTCAATTATAGTAATCTGTCAAATATCACTCCAAATAGTTATTTACGTTTTGCAAGCCGAGGCATAAAACAGACGGCCAGATTCGTACCTCTGTTGTGCAATAGATTGCAGTAGATGTATTAAAGTAGTCTTTGGAAGAGTGTCGTAGTTCTAGGCTATTATTGTATATACTGTTGTATGCGATATTTTCATCTAGACTGTATACAAAATATTTTGCTATGATCGAATTGTGAACGTTTATCTTATATTATAGCGAGTAACAATAGAGAAAATTCACCAAGACGTGCCGAAAGTAAATGTCAAAATCTTAACCTTGGTGTGGATGTGTTCGTTGAAAAATGTAGGTGGATTTGTTTAACTGGAATCTCTCAGATGAATCGATTTATCTATTCCGCCATTGTTTACCTTCATATTATAATTGACAGTCTGGGGCTGACTTGAACCTTTGATAAACGGTTTGTTTGTTTGGTTGAGGCTTTACGTTGTACTTAAGATTATAACAAGATTAATAACGACCGTAGGAAAATTGTTTTCGCATCAGCTCGGTGATCACCAAAAATGGCCCGGAACGCTATATCCAAATATAAAAGACGCGATGTTCTCACCGTCGTTGCATGCAGTAGGTATGTTCTCTAAAATTAATAGAATGATGACAATCATATGAGATTAAATAACTTTAAACAATGTTCATCATTCCCAAGACATTTTAAGTCTAAATTCGTGCAATGTAGAAGCGAACTTAAGAAGTCTTTATTTTTTTAAAATGAAGTCAGCCAAGAGCGAGCAGGACAATATCGAAGTATAATATCAACACGATTTTGGTTTGTGCATCGCTGGGTTGGTTAATGTGCCCGTGTTTCTTTAAGAATTTATGTAAGCTTATCTGTAGATTGTGGAAACTGTTTATTTATCCGATGTTGGATCAACAACTACAGCCTATTGGCCAGCATTATTGTGGGAGGCAAAATGGGTAGTAAAGTAACCCAGAAAAACTGTTACGGCCCTAGCTGCGCCGTTGAGTTATCCCTCTTTTCGATCCTACTTTTTGATCCACCCGTTTCAGTTCTAACTTTGTGCGATAATGTAACAGATAATTTGAAGACTTTATCGGACCATGGTGGTTAGTAACTTACTTTACTCACATACATAGCATTCTTTTCCTGTGTAAACATAACGATAACTTTAAATACATTATGAACATTAACTATAGTAACGCAAAGGCTTTATATTCGTACGTAAAACGTAGCGCACGCAATGCATGTTAAATGGGTCATTCGGTGACCAGTTCTTGACATTTGTTTACAATCAGATTTATTGTTACTTTCAGTTTCACGGAGCTTCGACTAATGTAAGATGCGAAATAAAGCTTCTGTATTCAACCCATGCATGATTCATTTCTTCATAAAGTGCTTGCGAACCCCAGGTATTGCAGACATGCGTAATTGAGCTGCCATATACCGCTACAGTGAAACACCTACTAGCACTGAAGAAATACAAACATTTCTGTTACAAACTGGTAAAGAAGAAAATGAACCCCCAGAACTGTATATTTTATGAAGTTTTACGGGCTACATGATGCTGATCATCAAAAAGACATTTTTGACATTTAATTTCTTGTGACAATTTTGTTTTACCTACACAGCATTAAATCAAGGCCAACTGAACTTGATTTAGTGAGAACTAAGTTTGTTAGGTATATTGCGAATATATCCTCGGTCCTGTGTGAACTTTCCTGTGCTAAAACAATAATTGTAAAATTCAAAGGATTTATCGACACAATATAAACTGTGAAAATTATATCACCATAAACTCAAACAAAGTCTACACACAACAATACTATGATACCGTACTACTTTTCTAGTGGCGGTTTAAGTAGTATATGTTGAGCATTTCACACCGCGTCTGCACTTTTGGATCTAGGTCACGAGATAGTTTGCCTAGAACAAAGTGACGTCATCATCCGTCTAACCCATACATATATTACTTACTGCACTGTAATCTAAATATAAAGCATGTCTGAAGAAGATACAAATATCGACATTCCTCCTCCACATATGGAACAAGAACAGACACAAGATGAGACGGATGACGAGGAGGTAAGGATACATAGGGAACGTAAACAAACACAGAAATTCGTAGAATATCAACAGGAAACCCATGAACAAAACTTTAAGCATACAGTATCTGCTTGGCGTAGAAATGCCACTCAAATTATGTCCGATTGCAAGGACATTCCTAGTTTGCAAAAGGAAGGCGATGCTTTAGAATCAAGTATGCAACAGTTACGGAAGCTTTTGAAATACTCATTCGATTGGTTCCTTCAGCCCAAGTCGGACAAAATAGCCTGATCTTCGAACAAATTGAACTTGACAATTATAACATTGCTAAGCAAATGTCAGACTGCATACATGGTCTAGAATCAGAACAAATTGAAACCAGTTCTAGAACATCGAGATACTCAACCAGCTTACGAGGACGTCTAGAAGCAACAGCCGAGGCTGCTGCTCTGAAGGCTAAATTACAAGTTATGGATCAAGAAGGGAAGGCAAAAATGGAATTTGAACAAAAACGACTAGAATTAGAACAGAAAAGAGTGGAATTAGAGAAAACACAGGCTAAAAGAGATTTTGACATGGCGCAAGCTAAGCTAGATGCAATTGTGAAGTTAGAAACAGAAGAAGCCCAAGGATACACCGTGGAGTTACCAACCATATCCAAGACAGATTTAGTGTTAGAATACGTTAAATCCCCCCCAAACCCTATAGGAGATATTTCAAATGCTAAGTCACATGTTTTGAAGGACCGCGATATACACACTGCACTTAAACCTGGAAGTAATATTAACATTCTACATACAGAACTTTCTCCCTCTGTTCCACCATTTTATCCACCAACATTTGTTGACCCCAAACAACCAACGGCCAGAGCAACTCTCTACACAAAGGATTTCACAACTCCGTTACACTATAATATTGACTCTACACACAACAGAGAAAACATTATACCAAATTCAACTCCACCCAAGCCTAACTCTTATACCAACACATCAGGAATGGAAGACGTCGTTAGATTGCTAGCTGAGGAAGTAAACATAGGACGACTACCACCACCAGAGCCTAGTATATTTGTCGGTGATGCTGTATCCTACCCCTCATGGAAAGGCTCCTTTATGACTTTAATAGGATGACGACAAATCCCACCATGTGAACAGATATACTATTTAAAGAAATATCTTGGAGGACAAGCCAGAGAAGCCGTCGAAGGATACCTTCTACTATCTACAGACAACGCCTACCAAGAGGCAATGTGCCTTCT
>JAQQZZ010159921.1:0-12096 GCA_030265115.1 Mopalia vespertina | reverse complement strand
CCCCCCCCACTGCTGCGTATGGGCCGTTCAATTAAAGAGGCCCTAAAATAGGGATAGCTCAAATGTTGTAGATACCGATCAAATCTAGCCATAAACTTTGCGCATTACAATGCTTGTATGGAAATCATTTAAACGTGACAGTAGCACAATATATAGGGCTAATTCCTCCATAGCCCTACCAATAGAAATAAAATAGAAACCAATGGCGAAGGATGGAAATCAATCCGCCACTCAAAACATATGTCTGATTTTTCTCCGACGGAGGCATTAGCCCTATATATTGTGCTATCGTGACAGCTGCTACAAGAGGCCCACAGAAGACATTAAAAGACCTGACATTTGATCTAGCTCAATTGTGGGAGATACCATCCAAAACAAAGTTTACCGAAACGAGTACGTCCCATAGAGTATCAACTAACCCATTAAGAAAAGAAGTCTGCTGCGTTAATTTCGCTATACCATAAGCCTTAAAGGTCGGCACCCTTAACACCATTAAATTGGAGCTAGAGCATTGAAGTTGACACATTGAAGTTACTGTTCAGAAATAGAAATAATTTGCGCGTTTCCATGCTCGTATGAAGGTCATTCAAAACAGACTTAACATACGCCAAGTTTATGGCTGTTTCTGAACAGCTACAAAGAGGCCAACCGAAGAGCCAGAATGGGTCCCAAATTTGAGCTAGCTCAAACATCGGAGTTACCAGCCAAAACAAAGTTTACCGGAGCAAGCACGTCCTATAGAGTAAAAAATGACTCAACCAATTAAAGTAGTCTGCTGCGTTGAACCTATACCACAATCCCTAAAGATCGGCCCTCTTAAAACAGCTTAAATAATTTAGCTCAAATAGTCAGTTTACATTAACACTTCATAAACACCCTTTATATGTGTGTATTGCTAAGACGGTCATTCATGCCAGACGTGGTATAATTGCTGCACACACCGACTATTCAGGTTTTCACCAGGTTTTACGAAATATCGGCCTTGTTGAAATGTAATGGTCCCGATGGAAAGCTAATTAATGACAATAAATAAATAATTACAAAACCTTTTGGTACGATGTTTAATTCTATTTGAAGTGCACAAGAACAATATTCCATCATCCACAGAATGTCTTTGCGCTTTCCTTTGAACAATAACTTGGTTTACTTAGATGCGATTTCTTATATGCCCTGCTGATTTAATTTTCCTTTTGAATATAGCAGCACTGAAATCGCATCAACTAGGCCCTAAATGAGTGGATTCCCGTAATGGGAGCTCCTTGTCAATGTGGTTTCTCTAAAGAAACAATCCCTGATAATCTGACGATCTCTCTTTTTTCCAAATTTCTTCCCAACATACCGAAAAGATAAAAAGCTTAGACGATGCGCTCCTGCCACCCTGTGTGAAGACGCTTATAAAGTTTATGCGCAAGGAACATTTTTCTCGGCATTGTTTGAGGTAACACAAATAGTATCGCTAAACTATAATTTGACTAAAATTAATGGATGCTATAGTCCGGAATGGTTTTCAGGTCCCTCAATACCAAAAGATGTTTTTCGTGATAGTTATGAAACGAACGTTGGTGGGAATGCTCATCCAGACTTGGGGGTTTGATGACGGCGAGAGCGTATGTAAAGTATGTCTATCGAACACGCAATGCTTGCTGTGCATAAACGGCTTTCATGTTGTTCTAATTTGAATGCAGTGCCTTGAAAAACGTAAACTAAAATAATTGTTTTTAAGCAATAATCAAAACCCATGGATGTAATTGGATTATCGTTCTGGTGTACTTCAGGTAGAATCAAAAATTGTTCTAGAACAAAGGCTTTTTTGATGGTTGATTGATGTTTATCAATACACTTTATTGGGGGCCATTCAATTTGTTTGAACTAGGTATATCTTTGGTAAAGTCCAATGACTATTCATGTGTGTGATCTGCTTATACAAGTTTACTCAAATGCTTACTTGGTAAACTATTAAAAACGGAATCTGTGGAATTTCTGCAGAAATTGCCACGTGTCATAAATGATCTAGACGGCAATAAGCACAGTGTGAGAAGAGTGCCGCCATATAGGGCCTCTGGTATAGTGAACGCAGCAGACTACTTCTTTTGCTTGGGTCATTTTTAACTTGGTTTTGTCTGGTATCTCCCACGTTTCAGCTAGTTCAAATTTGGGACCCTGTATGGGTCTTCTGGGGGCCTGTTTGCAGCAGTTGTTACGTACTGTTAACAACTACAATACTGTTAATATTCACTTTCTAAAAAACACAAAAACCATTCATAGATAGGTTTGTTAATTAGCACTTGGCTTTTTTTAAAAGTTTTCATCTGGCGTTTTCACTAAGGCGGAAAGATTTTCACCCAGATTTGAGATTCCATCTTGGTGAATCTATCTAAACATATGAAAGGAGTTTTTCCCTATTTGTGTCGTCTATGGGCCATCATAGGATCTATAGATCTATAAGCTTTTAATTTAATAGTACAGAAATTAACGAGAATTGTGATTAGGCCCTATACTTTAATTTCATTAAAATTTGTTGATATGACCATGTACGGTACAATAGAAATATATTCAGGGCAGATGGTTGATCCCTTAAGAAACACAGTGTGGTCACATACGCTAGAGATATCACAAAGATTGACCGACCCTTAAGACACATTGTGGTCATATACACTACAAATACTATCAGGAAGCTTGGCTGATTCCCCAGAAAGTATGACCATATGCTCTATACATGAACAGGATTTTGTTTGTTTGATTGGGGTTTAAGGCCATACTTAAGGTCACAAGAACATGAACATAGCTGAATCCACCAAATGTATGTGACCACTTACACTAGGGAACCTGGAATATTCGCTCAACCGATCAGATGTGCCATGTGCTACCACGTACACTAGAGATTCAAAGAAACTACTGTACTCACCAGAAAATAAGTGGAGTATAGCTAGCATGTTCTCTGCCAATGCCTCAATTTAAATAATTTAAAGATGCTCAAAATCCTGGACAATTCACCTATCCCACCTTCTTTTGCATGAGGACCGTTTCTTTTTCATTGTAGGAAAAGGCGTGGTACTGTTTATCATAAATATTAATTATTGCTTTCTGTGGAAGAAAGTATTACAAGAGTTAATAACAAAATGTACAAATAACGTTCAGCACAAAGTAGGTGTGTGGCAGTAACCATGCCGTCAACCATGCAACGGTAAATCCTTAGCTGTTAACATTAATAACTTATTAAATACGCAATCCCATTAAACACTGCAAGAGAAAGTATTTTTTCAAATTCGAGGTCAAACAATGAATTAATTTTCAAGACATGAACATTTCCAATATAGGCAATAGCGGCCATATTGTTCAGTGGAATTTGGTGAAATGCAATCCCATTCCTCATAGCAGGGGAGGATACTAAATATTTTGAAGTAATTTGGTGGATTTTTTTCGATGTATCGCATTCGCAAGAAAGACACGCATGGATATTGTAAAATTACACAATGGTGCCCATACCGATTTGATGAAATGCATGGCAATTTGAGACAGCTATATTCCAAATTAGAAGTCAATTGGTGAATTTATTTCACAACACCACCAACGCCTATACATTGAAATGTTATAATTAAGCAATGGCAGCCCATACGGTTATGCAGAATTTAGTGAAATTCAATCCCATCCATGGTCATAACAGGAGAAAGCTGGATATATGATTCGTGAATAAGTTTCTATGTTATCTTATTCATAACATTCTTATGAAAGACGAAAGGATGGACGAAAAGGATGACGGATGAACAGTATTATTTCCAAGTCCCCTTGTCACTAATGTGGTGGGGGATAATAGCATGTGACCACCTACGCTATAGGGTCGCCATGTATTAGACACAAACAGTATTATATGACAATAACAGGAGGACCATCTACACTATACTAAGGACACCAGGAAGATTTGCTGAACCAATAAGAAATATCAAGTGACCCCCTACACTAGGAAGACTGACAAAAAATTTGGCTGAACTCATATGAGAAATACCATACACACTTACACAAGTGACTTCCAGGTGATTCGTTTTGGATGAACCAATCAGAAATGCTGTATGTGATCACCAACAGCACGGACACCAGGAAGATTGGCTGAACCAATCAGAAATGCTGTATGTGAACACCAACAGTACGGACGTCGGGGAAGATCGGCTGAACCAATCAGAAATGCTGTATGTGACCACCAACAGTACGGACACCAGGAGGATTGGCTGAACCAATCAGAAATGCTGTGTGTGACCACAAACAGTAAAGAGGCCAGGAAGATTGACTGAACCAATCAGAAATGCTGTATATGTACGGACACCAGGGGCCAGTTGCTCGAAAGACGATTAGCCACTAACACCTGGGGCCAGTTGCTCGAAAGACGATTAACCGTTAACACCAGATTAAATTGCTTACACCAGGTTATAGATAGACCTTCAACATAGCGTGACGTCATCTAATAGAGGATTAAATTTAATTGCCTTTCGAGCAACCGGCCCTAGATTAAATCGCTAATACCGGGTTACCGATAGACCTTCAACAAGTAGTGACGTCCCCTAATAGCGGATTAAATTTAATAGCGCTTCGAGCAACCGGCCCCTGAAAGATTGGCTTAACTAATCAGAAATGCTGTATAGGACTACCAACAGTACAAACGCTAGGAAGATTGGCTGAACCGATGAGAACTGGCATATGCGACAACCTACACGAGGGCCATCAGGAACCCACCAGAAATGGTATATGTGACCACCTTCCACAAGCAAAGGTGCGACAGTTCAGTAGGATTAGAACCACACTTTCTATTGTTGCTCTACTGACGGACACATTCTTTGAGATCCAATTTTTTTGTACCATCATTGTTCCAAAATAGCAGCGTTACAGGACACATATACAAAAATCGAAAGATATGGGATTCTAGTTGAATCTCGCTGAAATTGACTGGAATATACCATAATATCCACGTCCAGATTCTGGCCTGCAGTGCGTCCCATTTTGGTTCAAATGTTCGGTTTTATTGTAGGCTTACAAATTACCACCCAGCCTCACAAATATGCCGACATCCGTGACCAAAAAATTTATCCACATGCTTGATCAAACGGAACAAATGACCCATGTAGATATTCGTGGTAACCATTAACAAGATGGAAAGTATGGATGTGAATGTCCATTGGCATTTAGGCAGACACTTTAATAAATATTACAGTGTCTGCCTAAATGCCAATGAACATTCATATCCATACTTTCCATCTTGTTTATGGTTACCACCAATATCTAGATGGGTCATTTGTTCCGTTTCAGAACTCCATGGACAACACTAGGTTCACTCGAGTCTCGTCCAATAGGTCTCATTTGCTGGACAAAGGTATTTACCCAAGCTTGCTTGCATGGTGGTGCACTTCAAGGTGTATTCTTAGTTAAGCATTGTCAAGGGTTGGAAACGTAATGGACTGTTAACAGTTTGTTTTTTGGAAGACAAGAAAATCAGGTTAACAATTTGGAAAGAAGAAAAAAACATAAAAACAGGATATTTTTTTTTTATACTTGGTACAGCCTTTTTATATACATGTTGTGGAACTTATTATGTGATACATTTCCAAGTTTGTACTAAATACATGTTAAACAGTTTGAACAAATAATTTATCATTTTATTTTTCATTTTATTTTTTTTCACATCCTCCCCGGATTTATACCGTACAATTTATAGAATTTAAATTATATAGACTCTCATACATACCAACAGATATGCACATGTTACAAACACATTCTTTAGCGCTTTTATGAAAACAGATATGAGTTACAGTTGTCTGTGTAGTTGATATTTAAAAGCGAAAAGGAAAACACGATCATTTGGCATCTGTAATTAAATGTTAAATGTAAATGACATGATATGTGAGGAACCGAGTGCTTAGCAATTGACCTCATCCCCAATACTTGTCAGGTAGATATGTTTTGAATTTTTTCATGTGTTGTTTCATTTAAGACATGTATTTGAGAGACACAGGTTGTCCTGAAGTAGCTGGATAAACATGTTACTGATGTTAGCTCCTGACTGTCTTTTTGAATAAATTTCAGTTATCAAACCGGTTTGTAAAACAGTTTATAACAAAAGATACACGATCACATGGTCACATACATGCGTACACAAATCATTTTTTAATTTAAAGAAAGAATATTGTGGATATTTTGTACACGGATTTACAATATTTCATCCAGGAAAATTTGTATTAATTATGAAGAAGGAATGTAAAGATAAAAAAGTTGATGTTAAAATATGCACAAGAATATTTACAAGATCCCCTGAACAGGTATTACGTCACAAATCTCATGGATTAGTATTAAGACAGTTAACCATAAATTTGAAAAGTCAGAAATATCTTGATAAAATATATATTCTAAAATTTACATTTCTCAATGGTATATATGCAGAGTTGAGTAATCAAACAGCTACCTAAATAGTGAAGGACAAAGTTCTATATAATGGCCTTATTCTGTGAGTGGTAAAATGTACCATCGACCAATCAGATCCATCAATATCAGTTTTACGCTGGAAATATACTGAATGTAGCTACATGTACTATGGGATTAAAATATTGTTGTAACATCAACCTTGTAACAAAAGTTGCACAAACATATTTAAATTTTAAAATCGATACACCTGTAACATTTTAAATCACCAGAACATAGTTTCTATTATAGCAAGATGTCCATGTAAACCATAATTTTTTTTTTTTTCCTTTTAAGTTGAGTACCTTCAGGTAGTAGCACGTGTATCTTTAAAACCAAGAAAACTTTAGTAAAAGGGCTAAAGCATTAGATGAAATACTTAAAAACAAAAGCACCAAACTAAAACAGTTGATACATACTGAATGGAAAAAAAGTAAACATTTAAGAAAAATAAAACTGTGAATGACTATTAAATAGACAGGTGATGTGACCAGTTGTACAGACCCTTGCTGCAGGCAGTAAAACACATCATTAATAACATTGGGAAATAATATTAAAGATTAAACAGATAGTTTTAAGACAATAGCAAATAAGAGGATTGCCCAGTTAACCAGATGTTGAGAAGTATTTCTATGGAGGTAGTCAATATATGTCCAGGTAACTTAGCTAATAAGTGGCCAGTAAACTGTCAAAAAAGTTGATAATTTAGTTGTTATGGGGCTTGATTGATCGATTGATGTCTGACCCCATTCTTAAGTGTATTTTACTTATATCACAGCAGTGTATTCCAACAATATTGACACTAGCACAACCAGAACATGTGCAATGTTTTAATAATGTTGGAAAGTTAATCTTCCTCTATTGCTAAGTCAAGACAGCATTGCTACTCTCCAAACAAAATACCCACAGCCAGAGGGCCCAGTCGTTTTGGATTTTTAGGCTTACTAAAGTTTATTTCTCTAATATGAGTAAATGTCTATATTTAGCGGGTGTGCAAAAAAAAATGTGAGGCAATCACACCAAACATAGCACTGAGTTTTAAGAATAACTAAGGTGTAAGACAACAAAGAAAGTGTTGATGTTGTCCCTTTGTTATTAGAACACCAGGACAAACAGAACCTCCACAAATCAGCCATTTAAAAATAGTCAATACTAAATATATTTAAGCCAAAGTTTAATCAATGTATATGTAATTTAGCAGTAAGTCGATGATATCAGCAATATCAGGTATGCCTTAATCAATTTCAAACAAAGGGTGAGCTAATGCATATTTATTCTGAAAAAATTTCATTTTTTTGATCCGTGTTTTAAGTCGTACTTAATGGCAGTTCACTTATTTTTTCTCTCTGCATTTTATATGTTTGGATAGAAAGGCAATCTCAAATTAGTCATTCTTCACAGTAATCATAATGTACAATACAACCATGTTCAAAGTCATTTTTGATTAAAAATATAATAAAATATATTGCAGCTTTCCATACAAAAAATAGCCTAGAGTAATACAGAATGTAGGTCTTCTCAATTTGAGTCAACTGTTACATAAGCAAAGTCATCTATCACCAGTAACAGCATTCACACAATGTCACAAATTTCACATGGAAAAAGACAACTTTCACACACTTTATTCTTTCCAGGATCTTATGACATTCAGTTTCAACAATTGTACAAAATTCCAATAAACATTGATAGGAAACACTCCTTCACTGATGCACACACTTTATGTAATACAAATTAATGTTTGCACAATATTGTGACAACACCTGACTGTACAATTATTTTGATCATTTCGCAAAAGCCTTAGCACAATAGTGAAAATAACAATTGATAAACGTTCTGCAGATGACATTACAATCTCAGTCTACATTTTAGAGGGTAAAAATACGCACATGTAGTTTGTGACAGATTTCACATCATTCTGTTGTATAGGTAACATACAATCTTTCATTCACCTCAGTAAAGAGCTGCAGTGACAAATAGGCTTATTATACAGTCGTAAATACACAAGCTAGCTCATATTTGTAAATTGCAGATAAAAACAAAATAGGTTCATGCGAAAAATTTACAGATCATGTGTGTGACATAAAAAAAAGGAAAGGAAAATTCACGAATATAGAAATCAATTCATTTTTAATGAATTTGTCTCAACCGTAAGTTATATCCTTAAATCCATTTCTTGAGTATGTCTCACAAACTTATAAACCATGAAAAAACAAACAATTTTGGAAAAAAACATATTTTATAATTACAAGCTGAGAGACTGTTGGTAAACAATACTTGCCGTTCCATTCGCACATACTTACTTTTTTCACAATGATTGAACAATAAATAAAAGGATGCAACAACTTTAAGAGATTCATGACTGTGTTTTCTTCACTGTAAAGTAAATGCCCAGTGCTATGACAACCAGCATCATGGCTCCCATACCAACCAGTAATACACGGTTCTGTATGATCCTGAAACCAACAAAATATAGACTTTACATAACATCGAAACTTACTGAACTCAGTATCAGTTAAATGAAAGCTTCACAAAACACCAACACTTCCTGAACTAGGTATTATTTGAATAAAAGTTTCACAAAACACCAACACTCTATGAACTAGGTATCATTTTTAAAAAAACTTCACAAAACACTAAAATTTCTTGAACTAGGTATTATTTGAATAAAAGCTTCACAAAAAAACAATGATAACTGAACTTGATATCATTTAAATAAAAACTTCACAAAACATCAAAACTTCTTGAACTAGGTATTATTTGAATAAAAGCTTCACAAAAAAACAATGATAACTGAACTTGGTATCATTTAAATAAAAACTTCACAAAACATCAAAATTTCCTGAACTAGGTATTAGTTAAATAAAAGCTTCACAAAACACCAACACTTCCTGAACTAGGTATCATTTTTAAAAAAACTTCACAAAACACTAAAATTTCTTGAACTAGATATCAGTTGATTTGAGAAAGAAAAAAAAGAGAACTGAACTTTTTTTCAGAGAATGGCTACTCCAACATGAATATTAATTAAATTAAGATTTTCACTTTTAATGGTTGTATAAAATATTACAAATTTTTAATAAATGGTAATCTTTGTAAATTTGACTGACATACTGATTTGTTTTATGTGGTTTTGCACTTATAGGACGGCAGTGTACTCCAACAGTAAATAGTCACACTAACGGAACAATCTACTGTATAGTACTTGCTTCATATTCCTGAAGTGTTAAAAACAGACAACCTTTTCTGATAGCAGATGACTTTATAACCAATGGAAACACAGATGTACCCCTTAGACACTGAAAATGAATGCCTTATTTACCGGAAACTAGCACAATCTTGATGAGTGTCGCCATTTGTATGGTATCTTGCGGAGCACATAATATGTTCGCAGCAAAAAGCAGCATGTTTGTGTGTGGACATATTTACTCGCAAGTGTGAGACGGCGGTCTCAGGCAGCACATTTAGATGCTTACGACAGCGAAAAACATTTAAAAAATGATCTTGCTATTAAAATATGCCAGGTCAGTCATATCTTTTTTTCTCTCTCAAAAGCCTGTACAAACTTTAGAAACAGAGCTATTTCGTAGGGTCGGTCCGGTTAGAGGAAACAACACATTTCTTTTAGGCCTGAATACATAACACAAACAAGCACATTTGAAGTTGATCTATGAATTTGTGCTTACAATATGTAGGACAGGAGGAAAAACCGAATGATGGAAGGATTCTCTTTTATGTACGGTAAGAGGGACAAAAATAAAACCTATCATTTCAAAACTGCTTTCTTGTGACTTTGTTTGAATGACGTATACACTAAATCACCTCCAATTTTGTCCATATTATGGACGAAATTGGAGGTGATTTAGGGTATGTATATTAACCTACAAGTACTTAAGGTTATTTCACTCCTACGACAGCCAGCCATAGGCGTATGGAGAAAATCACTGGACATCTCACTGACAACAAACAATGATAACAAAACATGTACAAGAATAAACATGTGGTGAAAGATATCACAAGAAAGCTATGCTGAGAAATGGGCATATTTTCAACCAAAATATCCTTTATGAAATTTGTCGAGATTAAGAATTAACTGACCTCCGCATCATCCCTGATAAAACCCTCGAGCTTTTTCCTAGTGTGGAATTCATATCATCTACCTGCAAGAGAAATTGGCATATTTTAAGATAATAGTGTTTTTACCTTATAAAAGTCCCTAAACACATAATTTCAAAACATTTTATTGAAATTAAGTCAATATGTGTACACTTCAAAATTCAAATCATAAGTGTTTTGGCACTGAAAGTTTAAAAATGATTGCTGTAAAGTAATTCCATCCTTTGATTACTAAATGTTCAAGACAAAGGTATATTCCTCCTTTAATTAATTCTTGGCACAAGGTAGAGTTACATTCATGGTCATGGTTTCTTGGATTAATTTCTAACTTGCCATGTCTAGTAGGCTAAAATGTACTAGGTGTTCGAGTAACTGCCCAATACATACTGGTATCAGTATACAGGGTATGCTCTTGTGATATTCTCCTATCATGTGATAGATGACTTGTGTGTTAATGTGTAATTTTAGTATGATTACAGTACTGCTTTCGCGTAAACAATTCCACTGAATGGACATGCCAATAATGTAAAATGATGATGATGATGATGATAAATACTTTGTGCAGCAATATATCTCAGCTTCTTTCCTTAATACTCGGTAACAGGAAGAGTCATATCCCTCAATTTATTTAAATAAATACTCAGCATAAAGTAAAGTAATATCCCTTTAACTCCTTGGAATAATACTTGGCACAGAGTAAAATAACATCCCTCAGTTTTAAAGAGAAATTACCCACAAATGTGTTTCACTGATTGGGTTGTTCTTATTTATTATTTACATTTAATCACAAAAATAAAAATAAAATAAGAATTGGTTATTAATCTTACCCTTTGCCTTGATCTCTGTATTGTTTGTCTTTGTGAATGAAGATCCTCCATTATCTGGGTACCTATCTCTTCTGTACATCAAACAAAATAATCGTAAGAACTATCAAAGCTTTTGATTGATTCTAGATGTTTGAACTAAAAGTAAGGAACATCAACAACATTGATATTTCTCCTATTCAGCTTTAGGCCCGCGGCTGTAGCTTAGTGGTTAGTGAGTTGCTTTCTGAGCCTATTTCGATGTACCGTTCACAGGATCGAGTCCATCTGTCGACCCTCAGGTATATGAGTGAGTGACAAGATGTGGCTCCGGCAATCGCAGGGGTGTTTTTATGCGGTTTTCTCATGGTTTTCCACCGTAATAAGACAGGGAGCAGTGTGAAGTGGACAATCTGTCGTCATATAAGTGAAATACCCTTGAGTGCAACGTTAAACCCCAATCAAACAAACAAACAAGCCTATTCAGCTTTACCCTCTTTCTACAGTATAGGAGACTTGGCCACTGTGCCCTGATGAATCACGGGATATCATACTTACTTATTCTGAACCCGGCCATTTCTAAACTTTGATTTACACATTTTTAGTACAGGCATAAAACATGAAATGTACAGTATGTAGTCTATTCATATCGTTTTGCTTGAAGTTATAGGGTTGGATGAAAAAGAATGCATTTGATAGGAAGTAAATTGTTTGTGTTTTTGTTTGATTGGTGTTTAAC